>JBBPSD010001225.1:0-10848 GCA_038093415.1 Xerocomellus chrysenteron | reverse complement strand
CCATACGCCTCGAGTGCTATCGAGGCAGTCTATCCGACCCGAAATGGGTGGATCAAGATCGATGCAAGTTCCTTCTATTCTTTCTCTCGTGTTCTCGCTCTGACATGGATTGTTACAGCGTCTTTCTCCACACTTTGTACTATCCGTGCGGATCTAAGCGAGGCCGTGGAAGATCTGGTTAAGAAGAAGAAGGCTTCCGGCCAGGTCTACTACCAACTAGATTATGATGTGATTGTATTGTTCGGGCTCACAGAACTTAAAGCGTATATAGGCTGGAAGTCAAAGGTAAGTCATGACTCCATGCCGCTTGCTATTTTCTGATTTATTTATCTTTCCAGGAGGGCGAACGACGGTGAGTCTCTGAATTTTGCGTGTCGTATTGTCTAACCTGCGCCTCAGAATCACAGCGGATGTTTCGCATGAGGCCTGAGGACTGAACGTTCATGTCGTGCTGCCCACAATAGGTCCTGAACAGCCTTTTTTTTTCCGGGTTAGCATACCCTCATTTCGATCTTACTAGTTGCGGTCTCGCAGCAGCACTGGTGCATATTCCGTCTATTATGCTGTATAGTAGTCTACCCTTGGCTTAGCAGTGTTAAGCCCGTACCACGGGTAATTCTTGACGTCCACTAGTACCTTCTGGCTTCCTTTCGTCGCAGTAGGCGACAGTCGCTTGCATTTCGTCGACTTCAGCGTCTCAGACCGGTCGCAAGTTGGGCCTCTTGAACGTTTCGTGACAAGTGGGTAGATTCTTCGTATCCGCCTCCAACTTGAATCGCAGCTTGTGAGTCTAAGGCTGGCATGATGCCATGCCAAGGCTCACTTCGTCAGGTCGATAAGATCTGCCAACGGAATTCGGAGTCGTACATACTGTACATGCACTGTCCTGATGAGTGGGAAGGTGCCACTGGGTAGAATACCTGGAGCCACTGGACCTCTCGCTCGTGGGGGCGTTGGTGCATCCAGGCTCGACGCTCGTGGACAACGACGGTGAAGTGAGAGTCTCTGAAATCCGGCCAGCGACTATGTCATTGGCCTCTGGCGCTGTCACGGTGGTGCTCACTTCTGGAATGTAGATTGCATTTGTATGTAGCACTGGAACAAACCTCACAGGAAGGCATATAACGACTTGGCGATCCTGCTCAGCACGATGGACGCTCGCATAAGTAGTGGAGCGGAGCAGCCCACAGGGCCGCGTTGCGACACAACCGAGCCATTAAGTAGGAGGAAGTGGAGCAGGTCTAGACCGGAAGGTGCCGGAGTACTAGCACAAGCTGGTCGGTACAGTAGCACCCATCTCAAAGCCGATGGATGAAGGAATAAATCTCGGCAGTATTAATTCGATGGACAGGGATTTAGGAACGAATGTGAGGAACGTTTCTTTCTTCGTGCTTAACTGCGAGGCATGCTGTGAAGTGGAGAGCTGCAAGGTTCTGAAATGCGCTGTATGTAAATACTGCACCAGTACTGTTATAGAGCGAAAAATTGGAAAAAAAAAACGTCCTGGGCTAACGCTTCAAGCACGATTCTCCGTCACTCCCGCCACTACTACTAGTGATCAGCACTATGCGAGACCGCATATCACTTATGCCAGTGCTGGATAGCATAATCACAGCCATGGACGTTGGCTTCTCATATGATGGCATCGTGACCATACCAGAAACAGGTCTGGAGGACGTCGGGTACCGACCTGGTCTCGCTGGTTGGCTTGATGGTGGTGTGGTTCGTCCTCTACTCCTCTTACCCACAACGATAACCAACCAAGATCCCCCACCCTCACAGGATCCCCCACCATTGCAGGTATGACCACCTTAACGAAGGCCTTGCGGAGGCTAACAAAGGTCGGCCTACAGATCCCTCATGCTGGCGAGGGCTCGCAAGAGAAGGGTGAAGGGGTGAAGGCTCAGCCAGGTTCCGGTGCTACGGACAATTTGCCAAGAAAGAGAATCGAGCCAGTTCTGGGGGACACTGCGCGTGGGGAGAATGAGGGAACCCGTACCGAGGGGCGATTGCCAAGGAAGCAGGTTCCTCAGGACAATGAGGAAATTCGTACCCCATCGCGAAGGGAAGGAGACGAGCGGGTCCCACGTCGATCAGAAATCGCCTGGGCATTGCACGCCCGGATGTCGACCAGAGCTTGCCAATCGATCAACGATTAATCAACCTTCGAACATGGAACCAGAAAGACAGCCTAGAAATAATTAGGAGAGAACTGGAGGCCGCTTGGGTTGAAACGATTGAGAAATGACTTGCCGGCATTGTCCTTAACCCCTTATATAAGCATCCGCCTCACGACTTTGCGATTCAACAGCTCGTGGCCAACCACGCCAGTTTGTCAACGAGCTGATCTCTGTAGATTAGTCTACACATCGATTAGTTCACGCTGTGAGACAACGTGAAGAAGCAAACTTTTTGAAAGGACCTACCGGGAACTTGAATGGCTCACGACCGTAATGCATTGGTGTGTCCCAGAGCCGCCTATAGTTTTACCTCCACACCCGCTCTTGCTGGCAAACCAGACAAGATGAGTCGGTAGAAGTCAACCAGCGTGCATTGATCGACAAGGTGCTTGCGCGCTACTTGTCGGTGGGTGAAATATGTCTTCCAGCAACGTGTCGGTAGCAAATGCTCGATTAGTATTTTACAGCTTATTTTTGGTGACGGAGAATCCATTTGTATCGTCTGGAGGTATATCAATTTATATCGTTGAGGTTATATGATTCAAACTTCCTTTCAGGGCACGGAATGCAATTTTATTGAAAGGATAACAAGGATCAGATATCGTTGTTCTTCAACGCGCCGATTCTCCCTCTCATGGTATCATCTATCAGCTGAATGTCCGTCGTGCCGATCTCCCTTCCAAAGGAACCGTTGACCCGTTTGAAATGACGCTTCGAGAAGCTAGCCCTATACCGCCGGCGTCTGACTTTATGTGATTCCTTGCATCGTCAATTACGTTCATGGCTCACCTGAATGATGTAGGCGTGTATTTCGATGAGCATCGCATTGGCCACATCAAGAAATCAGCTGGGGTCGCTAAAGCCGTCGACATTCCCAGAGGGTTGAAACGATCCAGCCAGATCAAAGGAGCACAATCTCACTGTGAGTCTTCTCCATGCTGTATGTGTGCATACTTATCATAAACTATACCTAGCGATCAGGATCAAGGGAGAAGTCGTGCATGCGGTATATGTTATTGGAACTGAGAAGCGCCCATTGCTAGAGGTCTTGGAGACTCGCATATTGACTGTCGTGTTGCTTGCTGTGCGCCTCAATCAGATGGGTGGGGTGGTCTCTGGCGATCTCGAAGTATCCGTCGTGCGACCTGGCGAAATGTTCCATAGGGGATGAGGGAGGAGGATACAGACGGCATCGGAGATGGGGTTCATGGGACGCCGGCAGCGTAAACTGTACTGTGTATAAGCGAATTTGGGCTGACGAAGTGGGTGCAGCTGGGGACGGCAGAGAAAGTGACGAAAACGATGATCAAGGCAAAAGTGATTCTTGAATCATTTCTGGATACTGAGAATTAGTAAAGGACTTTCGAGGTGATATGCCCGTCCGGACGTCCGGACGCCATGTCCTACTTGCTCGACTCACCATTGGACTGGTTGAGTTTTCTCTTGTTCCACAAGCAGAAGTTCTGAGTGTTTGGCAATGTACTACAGTTGATATGCTCATAATGCATATGATAGTAATGCATTTCCATTATTTTGCATTAATTTTCAGGGGGTCCCATGTTGGGCCCAGCCAAAACATGAGAATTTTGCATATTGCATAGTCATTAGATAGCTATGTGTACATATGCATTATGATGGAGCTACCTCAAGGCTGAGCAAATCACACAGTTTACACCTGTAAACAGGCATAAGTCAATTCCCACGTCTAAGAAAAGTTTCCCAACATCACGCTGGCCCAATGCTCAATGTGAAACGGAAGCCCTGGCAACTCGGAGATAAACCCACCAATTGCCCACTGGTGAAACGGCAGAAGCACACTGAAGATGCGGCAACCTCTGCACAGCCACCACCACAAACATCATGCCAGAACCTTACTCTTGCTGACTGGTTGTTGGTTTATGCTTACATCGATGCACATCCAGGTGTTTCCCAAGGCAATGTTGTGGAGCACTTCCAGACATGTCACGAAGGTGCCCTGATCTTCAATCAGTCAACCTTATCTCACAAGCTTCAAGAACGCCCAAGCATGGAGGCTCATGCCAATGACAACCCCCAGTCCTTGTCATCGAAGAGGCCTCAGGTTGTTACCAGGCCTGATGTCGAACATGCACTTGTATTTTGGGTGCAGGATATGGAACAGAGAGGCGAGACTGTCTCAGGTCCAATGTTGAGGGAGAAACGAAAAAGATTTGAGAACAAGTTTCAGGTTCCTGAGACTGAGAGATTGTTAGGGGAAAGTTGGGTGCAGTCATTTTGTAACACCTACAAAATTTGTGAAATTTGGCGACATGGGGAGGCTGCTTCTGTTAATGTTAATGCTGTTGAAGTCAAGCGACTGCGGTGCTGGCAGCTTCTTGCAAACTATGCTCCACAAAACCGCTTCAATATGGATGAAATATCATTCAACCCCTAGTGAGTTCTCATTGTTATCTTATCAAACTCTATTTCTAAATTGTTTCCAGTGCTCCACCTGACCATGGCCTTGCTACAAAGCAACTGAGTGGGAAAAAGAAAGAAAAATTCCGAATTTCCATTGGAGTTGCATGCAATGCAGATGGGACTGAAAACCTTCCCCTGTTTTTTGTCGGCAAGGCAGCCAAGCCACGATGCTTCAAAAAGAGGACCCCCGAGGAACATGGATTTTATTATTGTAACAACAAGAAGGCCTGGATGAACTCAGAGCTTTTCGAGGAGTAAGATCATTACTTACCCTATGTTCAGCTCACTGTGACTAACAATGATGTTGTCAGGTGGGTAAAGAAGCTTGATATTAGAATGAAGCAGGAAAATCGGCACATTATTCTCATGGTGGACAATTTTTCTGGGCACTGCTTATCATATGAACCATCAAATGTTCGACTCAAACATTTTGAGCCAAACATGACACCCTTCGTCCAACCCTGTGATGCTGGAATTATCTGGTGCTTCAAGGCATTGTACCATTGTAATTTCAGCAGGTGAGCAATTGATCCTGACGAAGGTGGTGAGTGCAAGATCTACAAGACAGATCTTCTCGAAGCCATGGTGATGGCAAAAGAAGCATGGAATTCCATGACACCAGAGACGATCAGAAACTGTTGGATTCACACAGGTATTCAACCATAAGCCACTCGTCCATGGTTTTGACTCTGAGTCAAACTTATTTTTTTTTCACAGCGAAAACTATGTTATGGATGATGGGTTGGATTCTGAGTCCCTCGTCAACTTACCCTCATCATCTCAATCAACAACCCCGCACGCTGATCCTCTCACATGGAAGATTATCTATGAATTTGCCACAACAGACCTATCACTACTGAATGCTGAAATTCACCTTCAGGCTCATCTCAGTAACCACTTTGTTGATGTGGACTGGCAACCAGCCCTTCAAGCTGTCATTGTTACGCGAGACGTACTCTTGTAGGTCGAGGCGAAACCAAGCTGTCTCAAGGGAGGTACTCACGAAGAGACACTACGTTCTTGAAACAACTAGAGATACTAAGGTCAAAGGTCAAGTGATGCGAAGGTCTTAAGCCGAATGCTCAAGGACTCAAGAATACGCTAGATTACGCAGAACAAGAATGAGGAATACAGTACAGGCAGCTAACTACTTATACTATGGGACGCGTAAGCGTAGAATGCCATAGAACAAGGAAGAACTAAATGAGTAATCAGGAACACGTAACCGATACGAGAGAATCAGTTAGAAAGGCGATGCTGTCCATAGATAAGGATCAATGTAGTAAGCAGGAATGAGTAACATGATATGATCCTGTCCGGTAATAAAGGAAGAAGAATGGCGTGGGATTAGAGTTCAATAAAAGAGGAGTTATACGAACTCAAGAGGATCAAGCAATGCGCCCAATCATAAGAACACATTCCAAAGAGGACATGAGTATGATGGAAGAAAGAAAGTAAGAAGATACCATGTGTAAGGAGACAAACTGTAACAGTCATGGATGCTGAGGGGGATTCTGAAGCTGCTGTAATTGCCATCAAACTGTTTGAGCAAGCAGCAATGCGTCGACTGGGACTCAAAATTTGCATTTCACTCCGTCCAAAGGAGCTCCCTCAACTCAAATTGGCAGAAGATGAACTTGTTCAATCCATCAAGGACCTCAAGGTGCGAAACCGCATTTTCGACACCCTACCGACTCTGGACGAAGTACTGGATCCCCCCAAAGAGGTTGAGATCCATGAAATTGAGATTTTCTCGAGTGGTGAGAAAGGTGAGGAGGAGATTGTAGATGCAGTACATCACGAGATGGCTGTGGCAAGGGGCGAGGTCATCGAGATTGACTCGGACGAAGAGGATAGCCCAGACCCATGCATTACAAGGGTCCAGGCAATGTTGCTATGTGAGCAACTTGCAGGGGCAGTGTTGGAGTATGGCAAGGCTGAGGATATCTTCGAATTGTCGAAGTGGCTGTGTTGTTTTCGTGCACACTTGCAGCAGCAGGAGTTTGCCAATGCGAAACAGACGACTTTGGATGCGTACATAGGTAAACAGTAGTGTAGTTCAGTTGTGACAGTAATGTCACTATTTGTCACACATTGCTATCTTGCATAACCATGGTAATGCATTAGATTTTTGGGGGTCCCGACTCTATGCATTATGAGCATATCAACTGTATACAGAAATGACCTCGTGGGTTTTTCGGGAACTTCGGAAAACATCATCCCATCGTCGGTGCAGTGTTTAGGCGGATACGCACCACTTTCCTTGGTGGGCCAACGCGGTGTTTGTGACGCCATACACTATGTACACGCGTTCCTGCACTGTCTGTCCAGCCCGGGCCGCTACTTACCAAAGACGTACCTCGGCAGTGAACACAGCCGAAGAAGCACCGAGTTTCTGCACGGACACACAGCAGCCTGAGCATGCATCGCGAATATTATAAGCGCTCACTGGGATCCCGTCTCCACCTCCCCAACAATAGCGAGCCTCCCTCGACTTCCTTGCTCCATCAGCTCTAGTATTAAAATTACTCGATTTGCGCGGCCATCTCCGCGATCTATTCTCATTTTCGCCTTTCCGTGGAAAATGGCCCCGAAGCAGCTCTGGAGCGAGTGAGGGTAGTCAACAGGTCGCACGTCACCCAAGTTGGGAGAACCACTTTAACGTAAGTTGTGGGTTCACCATAGATCAAATGCTCGCGCTAAACGGACCCGATATCGGCTTTCAGACACAGCACGCCGGTGAACGATGGTCAAACAATGAGGCACCCAACAGCGCCACAACTCTACATGAGGATGGGGTGGTCGAGGGGGGCACTCGGCTTTCTTACGTCGATCAGGAGAAGCTGCGAATACAGGAGGAGCTCCAGAAAGATGTTCTGCCTTCAAACGTAGACGAAGAGATATTGCCCGAGAACTCGTATGATATCCAGCCCTCCGACGGCAATCAGGGACTTCTGATAAAGGAACAGCATTCTATATACATATACGAGAAACAGCCGAGGAAGATCAACAAACTTCCGGACGACGTTTCCTCCCCAGTGTTCACTCGGGACACGGAAAAACAACCGAGAAAGAAGGATGGTGTTCAACTTCCGGAAGCCACTCGCGATCAGGAGCCAGAAGTCACCATTCACATTCAGTCTCCAGACGACAATCTGGAAATCTCTGAAATGGAGGGAAAGACACCAGAAGTGGATGTCCAGCCTTCAAACGTCGTTCCGGTTAGCCCTCCTTGCGTCATGACTGAGCAACAGCCGAGGAAGAAGAAGATCGACAAACTTCTGGATGACGATCAGGAGGAGCTGGTGTCCACTATTCTGTCTCAAGACGACATTGAGGAAACGCTGTCAAACAATGAGGCAGCCAACAGCGCCACAACTCTGCATGTCGGTCAGGAGACATTAGGGAAGGAGAATGAGGTGGACAAGGGGGACTCTCGACTTTATTCCATCGATCAGGAGAAGCTCCTGAATGACGTTCAACATTCGAAAGTAGACGAAGAGATGTTGCCGAAGAACTCGCATGACATCCAGCCCTCCGACGGCGATCGGGAGGGACGCCTGATAAGGGAACAGAATTCCATATACGAGAGACAGCCGAGGAAGATCAACAAAGTTCCAGACACTCAGGATATGGATAAACAACCGAGGAAGAAGGATGATGTCCAGCCTCTCGATGTCAATCAGCAGAGACCGCCACCGATGGAGGCTCAGGACGGTGTTCAACTTCCGGAAGTCCTTCACGATGAGGGGCCAGAAGCCCCCATTCAGTCTCCAGGTGGCAAGCGGGGGATCTCAGAAATGGAGGGAAAGACACCAGAAGTGGGGGTGGATGTCCAGCTTTCAAACATCGTTCCGGAGAAGCCTCCTGGCGTCATGACCGAGAAACAGCCGAGGAAAAAGATTCATAAACCTCTGGATGATGATCAGGAGGAGCTGGAATCCACTATTCTGTCGCAGGACGGCAATCAGGAAACGTGGGGAACGATGAGGAGGACGCCAGAAGTGGCGGAGAGCTTCCAGTCTTCGGATCTCCATCGGGAGAGGTCTCTGATAGACGAACAGCATCAGAGTGGTTTCCCTCCCGATGTCACGCAAGAGAGAGAACCGAGGAGGAAGCGTATCTCTCAAGACGGTAATCAGGAATTGTTGGAAGCGGCGAGGAAGACGCCAGAAGTGGCGGGGGGCTTCCAGCCTTCGGATCTCCATCGGGAGAGGTCTCTGGTAGACGAAATGCATCAGAATGGTTACCCTCCTGACGTCACGCGAGATAGAGAACCGAGGAAGAAAATCAACAGACCTCTGGATGACGTGCAGCCTGCGGACTTCGTTCAGGACAGACTGCCAAGGAAGAAACAGCAAGGACTTGAGTAAAGTCATTCCCCGGATGTCATTCAAGAGTGACCTCCACTGATGGAAGCTTCGGATGGCGCGTTCAGTCTCCAGAGGAGATGATTGCACTGGAGAAGATTACAACTAAAGGACGTTCAGGCTGTATTGCAGGGTGGCGTTCGGTTCGAAGTTGGCCAGGAGCGACGATTCGTGTTGGGTGTTTAAAATATTGTGGAGTGGCAGGGCCCTCGTGTGCAGGAACGGATACTTGGCAGATGTGACTATATACTAGTACAGGTTCGTGATAACTCAGGAGTGCATTTACATTAATGATTATCCAAATAGGCGTCACTAACTGCCAGTGTGTTCCAAAAACATTATTAGTACATATAACGCACGGTTCGAACCCATACAGATACCAGAGCTGCAGAGGCACAGACGAATATGGCCTCACTCATCCTCCGCGTTTAAAAAGGACTCGAGCAGGACCTTAGCCTTGAGGACCGTTATCTTCTGTTTCTTCCCTCTCTCCCACAGTGTTCCCACCGGCAACCGCTTTATCAGCCCCAAGTGAGTCGCGCACAATACCGATGCCTCTTGAATCACAGTTTGGTCGCCATCCGCGTCTTCCATCGTCTTGTCCTCGAACTTCTCGCCAGGCCCAGCGATGAACACCTCGAAATCGCTCGATATTACTTCATCGAACATCTTGCCGAGCAGTCCAGCAAGCTCGACGAGCAAGGTTATTTTCTCCTCGAACTTGAATGTAACATTTGATATTATGTCAGACCGGGGAACGGCGCAGCCTGCAGCCAACAGGATGTCAGAAATGTCTGTAAGGATCCCTTTGACGAGGGATTCTGGGTGGGCACTCCAGTTGTGGACGATGTGAACGCGAGCGAGCGAACGCCAACGCCCAGAAATAGCTTGCGCCTCTATTAACCATTTTTTCTTCTTGTCAGCTGGAATAGGGGACCCATTCGAACGTTTGGTTTCTCACCTGCTCTACGCAACCTCTGGTATATCCCATGAATGAATGCGTGGTGCCTTGGTTCGAAGTCCCAAGAGGACGCAACTTGGCAGAGTCTAGATGCGAGGTAGGCTTGGAGCGCGATTTGGAGCAACATAGGGGTATCCTCCGGCTTATTCGTTCCCAAGGACTCTGCCAAATTCCGGCCTATGTGATCTGAAATCCTTTGCACAGCGGAGATCTGTTCCTTGGTCGTCGTCGTCACGTTCTGAAACTCGAAATATTCCACCAGGTACTCAGCCATATACGAGGTATTCTGCTGCAGTTCTGCATTCAATCTTTGAAGAGCCCGGATGACATCCGAGTCCGATGATTTATCTGCGGTGTTGAGGAAGTTATTTGAGCCTTCCGGGCCGCTCGATTGCGCTTCACAACGCTTCCGGAGCTCGGCGATTTGAGAGTGGGACTCGGAGAGGTCACGTCGAAGTTTCTCGATTACTTCAGATTCCCTCGCGGCCTGCTGTGCGTCCTTGGCATCCGCTGACTTCCATTGATTGCTTTCAGCATGGGGTAGTACCATTGTGAAGGTTTCTTTCTCTTCACGTTGCGTGGTCTGTGAGGGAGGGAGCTCGTCGTGAACCGAAGTGTGCAAAGCCAGCTGTATTATGCTCACCGTCACGATCGGCTCATCTACCCTGAAATCTCTGCGCTTAAAACGAGAGATTTGGACACTATCCTGAGCCCCCATCGATGGCGGTCTCTGCTGATTGACATCTAGAGGTTGGACACTATCCTTCCTCCTCGGTTGTTTCTCCGTGTCCTGGGTAAGGACTGGGGGGCTAACGTCGTCCGGAACTTCATTCATCTTCCTCGGCTGTTTCTCTGTGTGAGTGAGGACTGGGAGGCTAACGTCATCCGGAACTTCATA
>JBBPSD010001224.1:0-10858 GCA_038093415.1 Xerocomellus chrysenteron | reverse complement strand
AAACCTTTGAACCGCCTCGCAGATAGTCTCCACACTCGGTACAACAAGCTCGGGACGATGGAGGACCTTGATCAAGCCATTGTCCTTATCCGAGAAGCACTCGACCTTTGCTCGCAAGAACACTCTTGTCGGCCAGGATTATTGTACAACCTTGCGAGCTTCCTCTGTAATCGGTTCACACGGTTGGAGCGGTTACAGGATAAGGGGGAGCTGTTCAGTCTCTACGATCAACTCGCACATCTCCCCCAAATTGTGTCTTTATTCCGTTGCAGATCACACAGGAAGATGTTCGAGATCTGTCAAAGGAGCTCCATACCTTGACTTTGCGCGCAAAGTGGGACGACGTGACGAGGGATCTCGCGTCTTTCTTACGCAAACTTTGGGATCAGATCGTTTCGCCCATTGTCGATTGCCTCCAGACGACCCAACCATCTCAATCACGCATCTGGTGGTGTCCCACCGCCGAATTCTCCATGTTGCCTTTGCACGCTGCTAGTCCGTATAGGAAGGGACAACAGAATATCCCTCATCTATACATCTCATCCTACACCCCAACCTTGACCGCCCTCATTCGTGCCAGACGGCGCGATCGATCGAATTCTGAAACTGAACAGAAACGTTTCATTTCCATCGGTCAAGCCAACGCTGCTGGCGAGACCGAACTCCGTTCCGTAGGCGCGGAACTGAATACCATTAGTCGGCGCGTCGACGGCCTCGCTACATTCACGCATATAGATGGTCAGGAATCTTGCACGTCTAGGGTCGTTGAAGAGCTTGGAAAGAACGAATGGGTCCACCTTGCCTGTCATGGTACCCCAAATCGGATACAGCCATTCGAATCCGCGTTCGCTCTCCACGACGGGCATTTTACAATCCAACGGATCATCGGGTGGGATTTCAAGAACCCCGAATTTGCGTATTTCTCTGCGTGTCATACGACTGTCGCAGATGAGAAGAGTCCGGACGAGGCGATCCATCTCGCGTCGGCGATGTAGTTCGCTGGTTTCCGTTCTGTGACCGGGACGATGTGGGCAGTGGACGGTGGTGAGACGAACAAGATCACGTCGACTTTCTATAAGCATATGGTGGACGCGTCTGGTCGTCTGGATCATACTCGCGCAGCGTTCGCGCTGAACAAGACGATGAAATCGATATACCGTTCGATCAACGGGTTCTTTATATCCATAGATCTCGGTGCCTAGTTCTAGTATATCCCCGTTCGCTTTCTCGCTTTGCATCGCTCATACTCGCTATGCGTAACTGTTATCGAATATGCTATCTTTATTTTGCGGGTCGGGCGAGGCGCAAGTATATACGTAGTACATGAGATCCTTGCGCTTGTACCCAGCCCCGAATACTCGACAAGAGTAGTCGTATGTCATATGAGAGCGGTACCAGATCCAGTCATCCAAGGGCACTCATGGCCTTGTTGAGGTGAATTAGAAGCAATAGAACTCCACAAGAGGGAACTCGTCTGTGGCAACCATTTGTGGAGACGACATCAAGTCCTGCGTTTGGGTCCTGGTCGAGCCCTTGCCTTGTGATACCCGTAAGACGTTCCCGTTACCGGATAATGTGTTCGCAGGTCCCCACGACAATGATCTGTGTTCTGCCTCGGCGCGAGCGCCAAGCAACGCCAAGGAAAAACTCTGAGCGAGCAGGAATAGCTTCGAAACACGGCGCATAGAAAGCCTGACTTTCCGGAATCCTAAGTTCCTAGGAATCACGAGCAGTCAGCGCATAGGGGAAATGCAAAAGACAAACGCTAAGTTTGCTTTCAAGTTAACCAGAACACTCAGAGTGGGCTGGCACTCCCCCGAATTACGTAAACCGCCACACATTCGCCGCACGTGCCACCGTGACGGGCGGAAAACTGGTCATCGGCAAGCCTCTGGCAAAAATCACTCGAGAAAAGCAGTCGGAGTTCAGTCTGAGTGAGTGTGAAAGCCGAGTCCTTGGCCTTCTCCCACAGACGTAGTACACCATGCAGACCCATCATCGTGTCGGGAGCTCTGTGAGTCAACATTCAGCCATGTCGGTCAACGAGCATCTTAAAGCGCTGGTGAGAGTAGCCACCATGATGTCTGTGATCACCTGGTGTACAGTCGAGTCTAATGTCAACCTCTTTCCGCTTCTTGCCCTCGTCCCTCCTCGTGCTCTCGACTGTAGCTCCCCGATCCGAGCGCCAACGTAGGTCCTTTCCCTTGCTTTCAATGCCGTCAATCCCTTGCTGACCCCTCACCCTGACTCGTGGTGGTGGGGCGTGTTACATGGATATGCACGACAACTCGGACATGCACAGCTTCCACACCTCGACACTCCCCACTCAAAGTACAGCAACACCAACTACGCTGCGTCCGGACAAGATGTCCGCGCCATCACCGAGATCCTCCGTCAGCACCAAGCCCAGCTCCACAACGTTGCCGTCGAACTTGCCGTCGTGGAATCAATCATGGAGCGCGTCCGCGACGTCCGCCGGCAGTTCCTCGACAAGCGCGACCAGATCCTCGCCTCAATGCGAGCCCACCAGGGCCTCGTCTCCTGCATCCGGCGCTTACCCCCGGAGATCCTGAGCGAGATCTTCGTGCGATGTTTGTCCCCCGAGGCGTACATCAAACCGAGAACAAGGACTGCGCCATTGTTGCTCATGTGCGTCTGCAGGGAGTGGCGAAAGGTGGCACTTGGGACCCCGAGGCTCTGGTGCTCGCTGTCGGCCCGGCCGAGGCACCATCGGGAGGAGCAGCAGGTCCTGTTCTTTTGCCACCACTGGCTTTCCCGCGCGAGAGGCTGTCCGCTCTCACTCGCCGTCGATATGCGTCAAAATCCGGTGGAAGTGACACAGTTCCTGCAGCCCTACACCAGCCGTGTCGTACGGCTCCACGTCACCTTTGATAGCACCACCGTGCCAGACCTGTTTCTCAAGGACTTGCCCATGCTCGAGCACCTCTCACTCGCGGGTAACTTTCGTGCGGACCCAAATATAGTGATCGTCCAGCCCGAGCCGCGACTGCGGATCCTCTTTCTTGACGGGGTCGTGTTCAGCGCGGGCGTGTTGTCTGCGTTGAAGCAGCGCTGGACGCACCTCACGCAGCTGCGGGTCAAGCGCACCCACCACATGGATGGTCCGGTCGTGCTCTCCCTCCTCGCGCTCTATCCGCGCCTCCAAGACCTTGCCTTTTCTCGTGTGTACATCCAGTTGAAGGACGTGAATAAGTACACCTTGCGCGCACTCACGCACTCCCACCTTCGCTCCCTCGACCTCATAGTGCAGTTTCGGGTTGGCTGCCTCCTGGACGCGCTCACCCTGCCTGCGCTGAGGCACCTCAAGATCTGGGTTATACACGCTCCGAGTACGTGGCTGCAGGTCGAGTTTAGGGCGTTTGTGGCGCGGTCGCAATGTCCACTCGAGACGCTCGAGATTCATGGCCAGGTGTCTGAGGAGGATGAGGCAGAGTGTGTGGCGTTGATACCGACCTTGAAACATGTGAAATTGTCTCGCGTTGTAGGTGAGCACTTGAGCTAGAGGTGGTGGTGTACATAACAGCACATTCCTAGTATCCGATCCTATGAAATGGGTGAAGGAGATCGAACGGGAGTGGTTTTAAACTGTGGATGAATGGTGGACGGTCGTTCATCTGACGTGTGGAGTGTTTGTGACGATGATTGTAACATATCATTATAGTCCGTACACGACACCACACGCGGTAAACCCACCGAAACGGGGCATATGTACGCGGTACGCTGATCAGATCCCTAGTCGCGCTTGTACTCAGCCCCGACAAGAGATGTCATATGTCATATGAGAGTGTCACGAGACCCAGTCATCCAAGGGCACTCATGGCCTTGTCTTGTCGAGGTGAACTTTCGGAGAACTCCACAAGAGGGAACTCGCCTGTGACAGCCGTGTATGGAGACGACATCAAGTCCTGCGTTTGGGTCCTTGTCGAGCCCTTGCCTTGTAATATCGCCTTGTACGGACGACGTTCTCGTCCGGAGAATGCATTCACAGGTTCCCCCGACAATAATTTGTGGTACGCTTCGGCGCAAGCGCCAAGCAAGGCTGAGGGAAAACTCTGAGCGAGCAGGAACAGCTTCGAAAAACAGCGCATAGCAAGCCTGGCCTTCACATGCCCATTGGAGACCCGGAGTGGAGGCGGTATGCCCCAGACAATGCCGATACCTGACGGTGCAGTGGGGGATAGTGATGGAGGAACTATGCCGCAGGATGACGCCCAGGAGCCGTGTCTCCCGGTATCGGCCACACCGTTTGCAGCGACTTTCTCATCGATTTGCGTCTCCTTCCTTTCGCACCGGCTGTAATCGGACGTGTCTTCCGGACTTGACGAGGCTCTACGCTACGGATTTCTGTCGCACCACTGTCTGCACTGTAGTCGTTGACGGGCATATCATGATTTACGGTTGGGAGGGTGACCTGCCAGTGGGTGAGGGGGGATGGTACTAGGAATGACCATGATCGGCGTCATTGTGCTGCGGAGCGACCACCGAGTTTGCATTGGTCACGGTCGATTTCTATCTGTGCGCCGCGAGCCCTCGCTGGGAACGAGAGCTGAGAGGATCGTCATGAACACCCCGCTACTATCCCTTTATCGACGCGGAAGAACGGCCCGGCCAACAGAGACGATCAACTGGTAGTCAATAATGGCCACCGAGAATTGTGCTAGTTCGTGTTGCTACTCCTGGTGATCATTAATCAATGACAGTCACGATTTTATAACACTATCCAAACAGCAGTCGTAACGAGTAGGTCCATCGCACAAACCGTTAATAGGAGGAAATTGTACCTCCTTGAACTTGCATTGGTAACCACGTCTAGAACATGGAAGGGCCTTGATTTCACCGCAGACAAATGCATCACCAGCGCCCAAAACTCACTGAAATGTTCCTGGGAGAAACAGGTCTGTCGAGGAGGATAAGGGCACAGGGCTGTGGATATGATATGTCAAAATGCCACCAGTGGCAGCCTAAGGTCACCCAAGTTCAACTATGACTCATGCACCATACGGTCCCCGTGGCAATTGACTTCCTAGTGTAGGTAGTTCGCTGCGTTCGAGGCAGGAACGGTGCGATGCGAGTTCGAAGAGGACGGAGATAAACCAAAAGGGGAAGTTGGTGAGAAGAAAGTGAGAAGATGATCTATTTCGGGCGTTGTCGCTGCTCGTCGCAGCGCGAAGACTTTCGTTCGGATCGATTCGATGGGGGAGAACTAACTTATTATTCGAGAAGTTACAGCTTTGCTTATATACGATATGAAACAAAGACGATGTCGAGTGGCTCGACACGGACGACTATGAGGTCAGTGGAGTAAGCTACAAAGGAGAGAGGGAAATGAAATGGACGACAGATTAAACAAAGAAAAAGGTGAAAAGGTGAAAAGAGAAAAGAGCGCACCGTGGCGCTGAAAGTATCGTAGTTACAGAATGACAATCGTGGCAGCGTTGGCGAGCATGCGCAGAAGGCTCCTTACACTAGTAAGTTCCTAAGAATCACGAGCAGTCAGCGCAACGGGGGAAATGCAAAAGACAAACGCCAAGTTTGCTTTTAAGTTCAGAGCGCTCATTGGAGTGAGTGGAACTTGGCAGTCGGCGTCAATGGCACATGATCGTGAGTCTAGCTAGTCTGGTGACCAGACCTGTCTATGAGGTTACCACGTTGAGGGGCAAACCGTCGATAGACGGTCTGGTAAAAGTTGTCACGGTTTATCAGGATGCGCGGATTCTCACGGGTTAACCCTAATTTGGACCTAGACAAGGGCACGTGAAGTAGGATAAGTCTAGGATACCTATGCATACGTCCAATTCCATCTTCAATACAATCATGAACCGTACTTCGTCGTCTCGATCGTGCAGTGAATAAAGTTCAAACCTGGCATGTAGTTGCCATACGATCTCTAGGCTGTCCCCAAACGAACGAATTCAACAAGCTATTGACATCCTACAAGAAGGGTGACTCTCACTTCTAACAGCGTTAATCAAGGTATTGGATCCGTCGCCGGAAAAGGATTTCTCTGCCTACCGTGGAGGTTTCTATGCGTGTACGAAGGACCGACCCACTGGAAAGCTTGCAAATCTTCTTGACAAGACCTGGAGCGATTCCCGAGGCCGCTCTCAAATACTCGCTTGGATGGAGCTGCAAATGCTGAGCCTAGTCACGCAGAGGGTGTCCGATGAGATGGACGGGAACTGTATGGTGGTGGTCGGGTTGTCCATCAAGAAATCCAACGAGCCTGCTGATTCGTACGAAAGATCGTGAGATCATCTGAGATGCACCTCATGCCATCATTTTCGGTATTCCGAGTCGGTACCGATACGAAGGTAATAGACTCCTAGATCTCCCGATGGACGAACAACATCACATCGCCTTCTTTCGTGTTCCACTCGCATCGTCCAAGGCTTCCATCCAAGCCTAGTGCCGCGAAGGTTGCAGCATTCGCATTGTCGGCGCCCCCAACCGCTGTTGGACTCCGAGTCGTTTCATGAGTGGTCATCCTGGAATGAGCCGAATGGAGGGCAGTTCCAACAGAACGAAAGGGTACTTCGATGGAGGTTCTCGGGAGTCCACGCGGTCTGTGGGTGTGATGGAACCTGTGTATCTTTGCCTTTTGTGGCCGAGCGCTGCAGACACAACATTCAAGCGTTTTCCCAAACCACCGCCTTGATTCAAACTCGCTGAGCTGCCCACCATGGATTCGGAATTTGGAGGTACTTGCGTCTTTCTGTCGCCATGCAGAGCAGTGAAATGATGCATCTACCAGTTGTACAGTTGCATTCATGCACGATGGCTCTCGCCGCCCAGTTTGAACAGGGTGGGGGTACCACGAGGCGATCTACCTTGATCGTGAAGCACTGGAATATTTCCCACCCAGAGAACCTGTTCGGTTTGACTTTTTGATCACCCTTGCAAGTCATCTCTCCTCTCGGTACGAGCAGCTCGGGGCAATGAAGGACCTCAATGAGGCCATTATTCTCGTCCGAGAAGCACCCTAATTGGTCCATATCTCTATCCGACCTTTCAATGTATCTCGCCAATCGGTATGAGCAGCTCGGGGCAATGGAGGACCTCGATGAGGCCATTGTCCTCGTCCGAGAAGCACTTAACTTTTACTCGCAAGGACACCCTAATAGGTCAATACCTCTAAACAACCTTGCAAATCGTCTCTCCACTCGGTACAACCAGTTCGGGGCGATGGAGGACCTCGATGTGGCCATTGTCCTTTACCGAGAAGCACTCGATCTTTGTCCGCAAGGACACCATAATCGGCCAATAGCTCTAGCCAGCCTTGCAGCTCATCTCTCCACTCGGTACGACCAGCTCGGGGCGATGCAGGACCTAGATGAGGCCATTGTCCTCGAGCGAGAGGCCCTCAATCATCGCCCGCGAGGACATTCTATGCGGTCGATGTCGTTAGGCAACCTTGCAGCCCATCTCTCAGCTCCGTACCACCAGCTAGGGGCAATGGAGGACCTCGATGAGGCCATTGTCCTCGACCGAGAAGCCCTCAACTATCGCCCGCGAGGGCATCCTGATCGGTCGGTGTCGTTGAACAATCTTGCAGGTTATCTCTCCGTTCGGTACGACCAGCTCGGGGAGATGGAGTACCTCGATGAGGCCATTGTCCTCGTCCGAGAAGCACTTGAACTTTTCCCGCCAGGACACCCTGATCGGTCAAAACCTTTGAACCGCCTCGCAGATAGTCTCCACACTCGGTACAACAAGCTCGGGACGATGGAGGACCTTGATCAAGCCATTGTCCTTATCCGAGAAGCACTCGACCTTTGCTTGCAAGAACACCCTTGTCGGTAAAGATTATTGTAACCCCTTGCAAGCTACCTCTGTACTCGGTTCACACGGTTGGAGCGGTTACAGGACAAGGAGGAGCTGTTCAGTCTCTACGCTCGACTCGCACACGTGCCCCAAATCGTGTCTTCCGTTAGCCTTTCTGTCGCTAGAGAATGGGCCTGTGTGGCTGAGCATTTCCAGCATCCCACGATACTTCTCGCATATGAAACATCTCTTCGACTACTTATTCAACATCTCGCCACTCTTCCGTCATTGCCTCAGCATCTTGTCATCATCAGAAACATCACGTCGTCGCTCGCAGTAGACGCATTCTCAGCCTGTCTTCGTAAACGTGCTCCTGCGCATGCAGTCGAGCTTTTCGAACAAGGCCGAGGTGTCTTTTGGAGTCAGCTTACTCGACTCCATTCCTCACTGGATGATGTCATCGGATCAGGCCCGGAAGGAAATACATTGGCGGACGAGTTTACGCGGCTGGCCCTGCTCATTCGCAATGCTCTCAATTCGCCTGGTACGGATCAGCATGAACGGCTGTGCCACCTCAACTTCGAAATGCAGAAAGTTGTGACCAATATTCGCGAGGTGCCCGGTCTTTCCCGTTTCCTCCTTCCTTCGCTCTTCCCAGATCTCCAACGCGCAGCCAGCGGGGGCCCCATCATCATCGTCAATGCGAGTCAGTATGGATGTGACGCGCTCATTATCTTCCTCGATTGAGAACCCGTTCATATTCCGTTGCAGATTACACAGGAAGATGTTCGAGATCTGTCGACGGAGCTCCATACCTTGACGGTTCGCGCAAAGAGGGCTGATGTGACGAAAGAGCTTGCGTTCTTCTTACGCAAACTTTGGGACCAGATCGTTTCGCCCATTGTCGATCGCCTCCAGGCGATCCAACCATATCAATCACGCATCTGGTGGTGTCCCACCGCCGAGTTCTCTGTGCTACCCTTGCACGCTGCTGGTCCGTATAGGAAGGGCCAACGGAATCCCCCTCATCTCTACATCTCGTCATACACCCCAACCTTGACCACCCTCATGCGTGCCAGGCGGCACAGTCGATCGAATTCTGCGACTGAACAGAAACGCTTTATTGCCATCGGTCAAACCAATGCTGCTGGCGAGACCGAACTCCGTTCCGTAGGCGCGGAACTGGAGAACATTGATCAGAGCGTGGACGGCCTCGCCACATTCACGCGTATAGACGGAGAGGAATCTTGCACTTCCAGGGCCGTCGAAGGGCTTGGCAAGAACGAATGGGTCCACCTTGCCTGTCATGGTATCCCAAATCGGACACAGCCATTCGAATCCGCGTTCGCTCTGCACGATGGGCATTCCACGATCCAGCGCATCATCGGGTGCGATCTCAAGAACCCCGAATTTGCGTATCTCTCTGCGTGTCATACGACTGTCGCAGATGAGAAGAGTCCGGACGAGGTGATCCATCTCGCGTCGGCGATGCAGTTCGCTGGTTTCCGTTCTGTGATCGGGACGATGGTGAGACGAACAAGATCACGTCGACTTTCTATAAGCACATGGTGGACGAGTCGGGTTGTCTGGATCATACCCGCGCAGAACAAGACGATGAAATCTGTGGATATACCGTTCGATCAACGTGTTCTTTATATCCATCTCGGTGCCTAGTTCTAGTATATCCTCCTTCTGCTTTCCCGCTTTGCATTTTTCGTACTCGCTAACATTGTGTAATTGCTATCGGATATTACTTCATACTGTTTTTTGAAGACGGAACCGCAGTTTTCGAAGGTTAGGAGAAGGTCTAGGATTCGGAATTGGTCTCTCGGTGCTCCGGTGAAGTAAAGGGGAGAACGTACTCTTCCCGTGACACGTTTCAATAAGATGAGTGAGGAGGAATATCGCGTATTCTAGGAGAATGACCGGAGGGTTCGAGATGACGAAAGTTGGGAGAAACACATTTCATGTATTGAGCCTCGAGAAAAGCTAGGCGCGTTCGGAACTGTCCCCGACCCCCTGGTGACCGCGCCAGAGATGAAGGTTGGTCGCGGACTCTGCTGCACATTCGATTCCCACGGCCCGATCGTCTTTGCTCACTGCTCGCGCTCTCACTGACACGATCCCTGGTGGCAGTACACCCATAATCGTGCCGGGACCTTTCCAGCCATGTCAGTCGACGAGCTTCTTCAAGCCCTGGTGAGTAATCACCAGGATGTCTGGTGTATAGCCGTCGACCTTTCTTTCCTTTGCTGCCCTCGTCCCTCCACTCTCGTTCATATGTAGCTCCCCGATCCGAGCGCCAACGTAGGCCTTTTCCCTTGCTTTCAATGCCATCAACCGGCTGACGCCTCACTCTGACTCGGACACGCACAGTTTCCACACCTCGACACGCCCTACTCAAAGCACAGCAACACCAACTACGTCGCGTCCGGACAAGAGGTCCACGCCATCAACGAGATCCTCCGTCAGCGCGAAGCCCAGCTCCACGACGTCGCCGTCGAACTTGCCGTCGTGGAATCGATCATGGAGCGCGTCCGCGACGTCCGTCGGCAGTTCCTCGACAAGCGCGACCAGATCCTGGCCTCGATGCGAGTCCACCAGGGCCTCGTCTCCTGCATCCGGCGCTTACCCCCGGAGATCCTGAGCGAGATCTTGGTGAGGTGCTTGCCCCCCGAGACATACATTGCACCGAAAACAGGGGCTGCGCCATTGTTGCTCGCGGGTGTCTGCAGGAGGTGGCGAAAGGTGGCACTTGGGACCCCGAGGCTCTGGTGCTCGCTGTCGGTCCGGCCGTGTCGTCGGGGGCAGCAGGAGGGCCTGCTACTCTTTTACCACCACTGGCTTTCCCGTGCCAAGGGCTGTTCGCTCTCGCTCGCCGTCGACACGCGCCGGCAGCCCAAGAACCCGGTGTGGCGGAAAGAAGTAATGGAACTCCTGCAGCCCTACACCGGCCGTGCCGTACGGCTCTGCGTCGCCCTTGACAGAGCCACGTTGCCAGACCTGTTGCTCAAGGACATACCCATGCTCGAACACCTCACGCTCAAGGGTGACCTTCACAGGGACCACATGACCG
>JBBPSD010001223.1:0-10858 GCA_038093415.1 Xerocomellus chrysenteron | reverse complement strand
TGAAGTGTCGCGATGGCAGCAACGAGACCAACGTGATGGGAGCCATGTGTCGAGGTGAGGAATGTCCCAGTGGGCTGTGTCGAGCTGTTTGTGATACTACTGTAACCCACACGGATGTTGCGACGGAGGACAAAATCATGTCCAAGAGCAACAAGGACGGTGATTCCACTTGGCTGGGCACACTGGAGTGAATTCCATCCCTTGTGGGATCCTTCAATACGGCTGCCATCGGATAGAATGTCCTGACGGCGACGTTCAAGGCACCCCTTGCGAACATGCCTGAGCTGTTCCCTGTGCACCTAATCACGGTCGGGTCAGCACAAAGGCTGGGAGATGAGGAAAGCTGCGAACTTACTTGCACCGCAGCTGCGGACCACACCGTCCCCTTCTCTATCCACTTTGCAAATGCAGCCTCGAGCTTCTGCTCCTGTTCCTCCTTGCTCCAATATTCTGCTCCCGATCCCTTCACCGAGTGCTTTCACAAGATCGCATTTGTTATGTCAGCTGCAATGGCCGCTCGGTACATATTTCTTTGAGAATTTATAATGACGGCGATGTATCTGGTAAATTCACGAAACTTGTAAGCTGTTTCTGAACGGGGGAAATGTGTAGTGGTCATACCTTGCAATAAAATGCCACACATCGAGAATACAGTCCGTCTCTGGCAAAGCGGACTGCACGGCATGACGAACTTGACAGCAATTGTCGGTAACCATCATTTCGGGCATAGGAAGACCAAGCACTTCATGGCGTCGCCTGACGCCAGTCAGCAACTCAGTTATTTCAGCATTAGCCTTCGTTTGACAAAGCCGCTGCACGAATTCATCAGTTTGAGGGCACCAGACATTATCTAGGCCACATGTAAGACGTACCCAGGCAACGATCTCTCCCTTTTCATTCAGCATGCTTAGAATCCCACCACGAAGTTCCTTTGACTTCCGACAGTGACTATCAGTGAGGGTTGCCTTGCTGGCCGACTTGAATGTGCTATCCATGGACCCACATCGAGCTAGTAGTATGTCAACATTGTGTTTTCATCAGCTACAGTAGTTGAGATTGAACAAACTTACTGGGAAGTGACCTCAAATAAAGCTCAGATTCTGCTTGTCTGGTGCGACCGCTAAAGTCCAAAAAGACTTCAGTGATCATTTCGTGTGAAATTGACTTGTTCGCATAGGCTTGTGTGTCGTCAGGCGCAGAGAACGGTTTGAACATGTTTGTTGTCATTCCAAATTTGGCCAGTCCACCCGTCCTGCCTTCGCACACAGTCTTGAGATACTCCAACTTGCGGCGGTGGTACTCAAGAAGGTGGAGCTCTATGATTCTCGTATTCAGCCACTATTCAAAGATGGTGGTCCCAGGCTATCTGGTAAAAGCCTACTCACGTTTGAACTGCTCAGCTAACCCCGCTGATGTTGTTGATGGTCGCAGCTCGATCACAAGATTGAAGAGCTGTCGTGTAAGTGCGCAACGCTTGTAAAAGATAGGTACTTCGCCTACATTCCTCGAGTTAGATAGTGGATACTGATGATAGAGTACAAGATGCGAACGTATATGGAATCTCCCAGTGGTTCCATTGCTTCCAAAAGACATGGCTCGTCAACGCGAAACAGTAACTTGTGCTCCCATCCTTCGTCACACCCCGGGTCTCCCGACCAGCTGCTAACTCAGACTGCTCAGCCTCGTCGCCTCCCCCCACTGTCACCCCGCTGCTCAAAGGCTGCTCCTGGTCCAAATTGGGATGATTGGACATACGACCATGCTTGCAGGCATCGCAGCGTAATTGCAGTCCGAGTGCGGTCTCTTTGTGTGATACACCATGAAGCTCACGTGCACCTGTTGTTGTCCACCCCTCCCATGTTATGTCATTGCATGATTGACATTGAGGGCATCGTGCAAGCTCCGGATAGTACAGTGGATGGACAATGTTGATGGGCTTTATGTATTGAGTGTCTGGCTTCATGTTGACTGACCCTGGTCATAGCCGCAAATGAAGGTAGGTTGGTGGAATGAAACGTGGCCCGAGAATTGGCACGTCGTATCCAAGAGTCTTCATGACAGTAGTTTTGCTGCTATGGCACCGTGTGGTGTTCCATATCAGGTTAACATACTCGACCACTTTGGCCTCCCACTCCAACTGAACAAGTGGGCAGTCGCATGCCTTGGTTGCAGGTAAATTCTTCCATTTATCCACACAACTTTTTACCCGTTGGACAGATACAGAAAGTTGTCAGAACATGACAACCTGGGCCCAGGCCACATCATGCCTGTCGAGCCTGAGACATTGAGTGTAGTACGTGAACTCATGGATTGTGTCCACTGCACCTTGAACTTTTCTCGTTCACCTGGCTGTATGACAGAGCTGTTTCGAAGAATAGAGACCACGGCTTTTGGCTCAAACACAGACATATCCAGTGGAAAGATTGAGACTGGACTCAGAGTGCTGCACAGTTGGTAACAGACGACCTGCTAAAAGTATTTGAAAATGTTACGTTGTCACTCAGGTCACTGCCAACTGGCACCATTGAGATTCTGTTATGGGTTTACTGCAGACAGGGCCAATGTATTCAAGTTTGATAATCCATGCTCATGCACCCTCAGGCTTTGCAATGCATCCAGCAAAATATCTTGTGTGTTGGAGCAGTCACAGTGATCAAGATGCCCCCCTTGATCACTGTGACTGCTCCAAGTCACTGATTTACATCTGCCAGCATATCTTCATTCAATTCGAGCCACTAATTTGACTCACCTCTGACTCTGAGAGTATACTAGTAGTCACCCAGTTCAGGTATTAGATGCTCATTTTCTGTTGTGAACTTGTGGCTGGTGCACTTATCTGGAAGCCAGCACCCTGTCACCTGTGACCGTCCTACATACATTGGTTCCATCTGAAATGATGTCAGCGCCCGAGCCTTGTAACTCCACATCAAGTGTCAACTCTGTAATTTCGCTTACCTCAAGCTCTGACTTGAGCCCTACCAGGCCTGATTTGGGAATCAGGGACAAGAATTCTTGGGCTCAGGGTCAAAGCCACCCCAATGTAGCCAGCAAGTCATGCAACGTACCTGCTCCAAGTTGGTCGCTTGTCCCAGTGAGGGAAAATAAACTTGCACCTCGGGCCCAGGACCACAAATGTGCGGTATCAGAATATTGTACTCACTGTAATGATTGGACTGATGTGGTGAATTGCAGTCACCATTCCATCTGGTTTTCCCATCCACCCAGATGATGTGATCCCATTGGCTCGTTATGGTTACAACGTTCATGTGAGCGAGATCGCTGTGAAGCTGGGTTTTCAAGAAAGTGTTGCCCAAGAAGTCTATGAGCAGGTCAACAGCTTGGGGCAGATGAAAGAGGTACTTCGTGCCATGCAGGACGCAGCGAAACGATGCGGCGAAGCCAGGATTGGAAAGTTGGTTGCTGGTGATGATATTGACACAGATTCCGACGCTTGAATGATTGCAACTCAGGGTGGGCAAATTCGTCAGTGTATTAATGTAATTACAGAGTACATCTAGTATGTTTGCTGCAAACTTGAATTCCGTATGGCCAATACGTCAACTCGAAGCCCGTCATCATAACCGCAAAAATCCCCATCGAGTGCAGTATATAGCATTGAGTGATCCCGTCTCAAGCCGGGAGGGGCATTGACAGCCGCTCCTCCCTAGCACACTCGTCGGCTGCAGAGGGGATGCCAAGAGCAAACAATGGTCAAATACTTGGTGGGCAGGACTTACGAGGCGGGCTCATCCGGTGCAAGCAAGGGGCTTGACAGAGAACGACAGGTGGCAGGGTACCCTCTAAAATGGCCCGTGTGAATCCGATCTGAATAAAGGACACGAAGCGCTTGACATCGATGTTGACAGGAGGAAAGGGGGCCCAGTGAGACCGGGAGGGGGGATTACAGCACTCGCAAATGAACTTGTAGTTGGCTGGGCCACGAAAGGATTGGCAGTGGGTGAGGACGCCGACTTCTTTGTCGATGGGGGAACAAAAGTGGGATAAGGGCCAAGACCGACGAATTGTGGGGAGTACCAGTCTGGGTGGCGAAGGATACCACTGCCCGTACTACAGCGACATACTCGTATTCAACGGGGCTGCGAAGGGGCTGGCAGTAGGTGGTGGCGTTCATTTCGTCGCCGATGGTAGGATATATGTAGGGTAAGGACCAGGACGGACAAAGTCCGTGCGGATCATGTCCTCGAAGAATTTGGGTGGCAAAGGATACCGCTGCCTGTACGACAGCGACATACTTGCATTCGGCAGGGCTGCGGAGGGGTTGGCAGTAGGTGGCGGCGTCGCTTTCGTCGTCGATGGTAGGATATATGTAGGGTAGGGACCAGACCGACAAAGTCCTTGCGGATCATGTTCTCGAACAGTTTGGATGGCGAAGGATACCGCTGCCCGTACGACAGCGGGCTGCAAAGGGGTTGGCAGTAGGTGGCGGCGTCGATTTCGTCGTCGATGGTAGGACACATGTAGGGTAGGGACCAGGACCGACAAAGTCCTTGCGGATCATGTCCTCGAACGATTTGGGTGGCGAAGGATACCGCTGCCTGTACGACAGCGACATACTCGCATTCGCCGGGGCTGTGAAGGGGTTGGCAGTAGGTGGCGGCGTCGATTTCGGCATCGATGGTAGGATATACGTAGGGTAGGGACCAGGACTGACAAAGTCCTTGTGGATCATGTCCTCAAACGATTTGGGTGGCGAAGGATACCGCTGCCCGTACGACAGCGACATACTAGTACTCGTATTCGATGGGCTGCGAAGGGGTTGGCAGTAGGTGGTGGCGTTCATTTCGTCGTCGATGGTAGGATATATGTAGCCTAGGTAGGGACCGGGACCGACAAAGTCCTTGCGGATCATGTCCTCGAACTCCTTGAGCGTAACGGGATCGACGTTGAGTTCCCCCTCGACAGTTGGGGGTGCGTGGATTAGCGTTCTTCGTGTTCTTAGTAGTTCTAGTCGCCACCCCTGGGTTGGAACTTTCCGGCGTCCGACGCCGACCCCTGGGTAGCTTCTCGGCTCGCCTACCGGCTCGCCACCCCTGGGTATGACCAATTTTCCCTGGAAGTGGCTGCCGTGAAGCACGTGATGTCACGTGTCAGACGAAAAGTCGGACAATTTCGAGCGACAAGAGACCTTGCAAGCAAGGTAATTCAAATTTCAAACACCGCAAACACTTCTCCCCGCACGCCCAACGCGGTGCAACTTAGCTATCATTCGAAAAGACACGTCGGCTCAGCGTCAACGACCCCGTTGACATCGAGCGTTTCTCGGCCTTTGCCTCTGATCTCGACAACCCAACCGACTTGGACAGAGAGGGAGCCGCCGATTCAGAGGGCACGGACGAGATACGAACCCGACGCATCGCTTATTTCCTTGTCGATGTACATGTATTGGGATTGTTGTGTACCACGAAGGGGGTGTGGAATTGTACACGCTCTGCGAGACGGTAAATACATTGACAAAGGGGCGGAACAGGGGAAGAATACACCAATTCCAAGGACACGAGTAAACGCGCCCACAGCATGGTGTGCCCCCAATCGTCCTCTTCCCGTGTTCTGCCAACCACTTTTCAGCCTCCACGTCCGAACGCTACGTCCATCGCCGCTCTCATCTTTCAATCTCTCCTCCTGCTCCGCCGTCTGGAAATGAAAGATGTGCTGGTTCAGCCGGGACGAAGCTTGTGTGGCCGTGGGCCCGTGGCGCAGGCGTATTCGTAGGCACGCAAGAGAGAGCAAGGGGAGGGGGGTTGTGCGGAAGAGGAGAGGCAGGGGGTGAGGTTGCCAAGGACGGCTGTGTCTGATTGGCAGTCGAGGACACATGGATGACGCGTAGACAAAGTACCTCCAGAACAAGAAACCTCCACTCATGCGGGTGCATACCCCATTCTTCCCGATACATTCAGCCCACTCGGAGACGCAAACAACACAGACACGCAACCGACACATGAACGCACGAAATCGACACGCGGACAACCTTTATAATCGACGCCAAACTGATTCACCCGTTTGCCGCACACCGGTCGACGAATGGTCGATAAAACAGGTGTGTACCTAACTGTAGCGATACGTTTAGCCCACTCACACAGACACCAGCCGCCACGAAACCGCACGGATGATACGGCACGGACGACTGCGTGACGTGAATGCTACACGAACCGTGCTTACGCATGCAAACGATACAGACACACTGGCACAACCGACACGCCCGCGCGCGATGACTGACACACAAACGCACGAAATCGACACACGGACAACACGGACGCCGAACTAGAAAGCCCTAGCCTAGCCCCAAGCCCAGATAGTGCGCCTGGGCCTGGGGTTTAACCGTCACCCTTAACATCACTATCGCCTCCATTCTCCCTGCTGGCTCCTTTCTCGATCTGACAGCACCAACTGGCAACGTACAAATACCGGCGCCATTGTTGACGATCCTTGCCGACCTTGAAGCCTGGCTTCTACTTCATACCCTCCATTTCTGCTAGAGATGTCCTCCCCTAAGGTAGCTATCATCATCTACACGGTGCATGGCCACGTCGCCAAACGTGATTACCACATCTCGTCAATTCCACGTACCCTGAGTCACTGACCACCAGCGTGTTATAGTCGCTGAAGCTATCAAACAAGGGGTAACGCAAGCTGGCGGCTCTGCAACTATCTACCAGTACGACCTTCTCTCTCCGAGCCCCCTCCCACTGTGCCCTGTTATCAAACGTAGCGCTGACCCCGTATCTAGAATTCCCGGGACCACTGTGACCGCATACCCTACCATCACTCCGAAAGAGCTTGTGAACTTCGACGCATTCCTGTTCGGTATTCCCACTCGTTTTGGAAACTTCCCTGCTGAGTGGAAGGTGAGATATCGTGCATGGTCCGATCCCCCGCTTTGTCGCGCTCTCCTTGCTGACCCAGCACTGCATTTCTGACAGACTTTCTGGGATGGCACCGATGACCTCTGGTGGAAACGTGCCTTGGTAGGCAAGTTTGCCGGCGTCTTCGTCTCTACCGGCATGCCGGGAGGTGGACAAGAATGCACCATCATGAACTCGATCTCCACCCTCACCAGCCACGGCATCATCTACGTCCCTCTTGGATATGGACGCACGTTGGAACTATTCACTGATGTCAAGGAGGTTCACGGTGGTAAGCACTTTTTCGTTTGTTATGGCATGCATTATAAATTTTGACGGTTGCCTTGTGCTGGGCGTTCCGTTGACGGTGTCGGCGGTTAGGATCACCCTGGGGGGCTGGTACGGTTGCGGGTTCCGATGCTAAGCGCGAGGTAACTGCGATCGAGCTTGAGATCGCCAAGCAACAGGGTATCGGCTTCTGGGAGATCGTCTCCAAACACCAGTTCTGAAGGTTCTGAAGGTTCATGAGAGTTGCAACTTACGGTGAGCCTGACAAAAAAGTTGAGAGATTCGTACAACAATGATTCGAGTCGTGAAGTCGCGATACGAGAAGTCGCACACGTGGACCTGAGATGATGTACGCGGTTTGGGCCTTCACATACACGCTGCTACTATATCCTACACCCACGACCATTCTCGCCTGGATTACGCCGTCTGAGTCTGTTTGGCAACCTCGTACAGGTACGCTCCGTAAACCTTGGTCTGCCGGCGGTCGAACGCGACGTTCAGCACTAGTTTCTGTGAAAGGAATGACCGAGCTCACCCCGCCGATATAATTCAAGATGTCCACCTTCTCGCTCAAGGAACTGACAGCGCGAAAATCATCAGCATACTAGGCATGATTGTGTAATGTGGAGCTTACTGAGCACCGTCGTCGGATCTGCCCATAGGCAACAGCAACACGTTTGGCTTGCCTTGGAGTTCGTTCTGAAGTGTAAACACCAGTGGGATAGTGCCTCCCTCGAGCGTATAGTATGGTGCGAGCCCGTTTCCATAAACGCTCTGTAAGAGTAGTAATTGGGATCCAGGTGGTACTCCCAAATATATACATGCGACGACGACGGACCTTTGTTGCTTCGTATGCAGCCTGGAAGTTCCAGTGGTTTATATCGCCAACCCAAGGAAGGCCCCCGAACCCAGGAATCACCTTGATCGTGTTCCGCGAATGTAGCTTTTCGAATTCCTTGTAGAGGTAGTCCTCAACGAGATTCGTGACTACTTCAGGGGTTTGCGGGTTCACAAGGCTGTTGGACACCGTGTAAATGCAGTCAGCACGAGTTTCGATATCGTGTAATGAAACATTATTCAGCCAGGGAATGGATTGCGACGCACCGAATACTGAACCTCCCAGTGACCTGGCGGGGAATGATGGTCCCCTGTCGTCCTCCATCGATACCATGGATAGAGAGTGAGGGATAACGCATCCGTCCCATCAACAGTTCAGCCGGGTCGTCCGACAATTCGACCTAGTCAACGTCGATTAGTCGAGTGTGAGGGCGAGGCATCGGATACTTGTACATACATTAGCGCCTGTATCCTTCGCGAGATCTTCGACCGTGTAGTCGAGGGCCCTGTACTTTTGTCTGGAAGATTCCATTCACAGTTATTGATCTACAAGCCAAAGGCAAGAAAAACGGTGTACACACTTTTCCTCTTCTGTCGGCGGAGGGACCAGTTCCTCGACGCCTGGGACCGTGATCACACCTTTCGTGTCTACGAGCTTCCCAAGCAACTGGATCAAGTCTGTCAGGGGCTCGTGAACCATGCGTCCGTATGTGCCCGAATGGAGATCGTTTTTTGCGCCGGTAATTTCGATACTGAAGATGGCGATACCTCGGAGGCCATACGAGAGTGTGGGGTGACGGGAGTTGAACCAGTAGTTGTCCGTCTGTTTGCGATCCGAAAGTCAGCAGTCATGACGGGCACGATAACCTGAGCAGATACTCACAATGCAAACGCAATCAACGCCAGCGAAAAACCCGTCAGGCTTTTTCGCCTCTGCTGTGATCCAGGGTTCGAATGCGTCATTCCCAACCTCTTCCGTACCTTCAAACAAAAACCGAATGTTGACTGGAAGTTTTAAACCAAGTTTTTGATGTGCTTCGAGGACGTTAAGCCACCCCGTGACGGGACCTTTATCGTCCGTGGTCCCGCGACCCACGAGCTTATCTACGCCATCCTTGGTAATGCGTGTGGGAGAAAATGGATTAGGCGAATCGGCGTTTTGCGCTGCCCAGCCTTCAGCATCTGCCTGCAGTTTCAAGGAATGAATCGCTAGGCTCATCTCGTATAAAACTCGACTTGAAAATAGCCACTTACAGGCTGAACGTCGTAGTGCGAGTAAACGAGCACTGTCTTGGTGCTACCCTCTACCCCACTGATACGCCCGAGGACAAGCGAGGGAACTTCGGAAGGGGGGGTATCGATGCTTACGCCAAGTGACTGAAGCTTCCCCTTCAGCCAGGCGTCCATCTCTTCAACGTCTTTTGCATGAGCCGGGTCACTGCTTACGCTGACAACATTTGATCAAGGATGTGAGCGGTGCTAGGCAAGTTGGGACGCCGGGAATAGCACCTTGGGATGCGTACAGCCTCCGCAAGACGCTCGACAAAGCCAACAACACTTTTATCGACTTGGTCGAAGAACTTTTGTTGGTCGGTGGCCATGGTTGCTACGTCCTAAATCTGTGGGATCGTACAATTGAAGATGGTAGAAAGTGAGTAATGAGTCGGGTAAGGGAGGGGGTACTTATACCATTTCTCCCTTTATGTCATAGGGAGCTGCATCATCATGGTGGATGGAACATCGTGATGTCGCTCCCCAAACGGATCTTCTAGAACAGGAGATTAGTATCTGAATCGTGACATACTAGATTAGGAATGTTGTGCAAGAACGGCACGGGATAAACCGATTCGGTGAAGGTTTGTGGTATTAATAATTAGGATTCTTGATGAATAAACGACCCAAACCTTGTAAGAGTTTCCAATTATGCAGCATGTCTTCCGATCACCAAGATGAAGATTTTAGGAGATGCTATCTTCGACCATTGAGGGGCTGGAATTACATCGTATGGTCCGCTCCACTTTGATAAACAGACCATACGGGAAAGTTCCTGCAGGTGAATCCAGAGATAGAAAAACCTAACCGACTGCGAACAAAGCCGAGACTTTCAGACAGGGCCAAACTGGCAATGACAGTTTCGGGGTGATTGATTGATGAACATGCACCAGGCACATACCTTCCACTCGAAGCAAGTGTAATATGTACGCAGTACCCACTGGTGGTTGAATCCTGAATAATGACTGACGAGCCGTTCGATTCGATGCGCGTATCCGTACCAGGTTACCCAAGACGAATCTGGTGCTGTCCTGTACACAGGAGATTTGACCAACCTGACATCGATAAGATTCTGATACAGGCGGCTAAGTAGATAGAAGCACACGCGGCAACCTTTGGTTCCGGTACCTTGTTGTCGCGGGTGAGTCCGAGATCATGATGTGATTGCAAACTCCATCTGTGAGGAGATCGATGTCACTGGCCCAACCGAGCAACAAATGCCACCGGTATGAAGCAAGTCTAGATGCTGAAATCCCACGGATATGTCATCCTTTCCGAAAGTTTACATGATGCGAGTTGGCAGTAGAAGACGCGACTTTCGATCTCCTGGTTGATGCGAAGGGTAAGCAGCACCACCGCGCCCTACGATACGCAATTGTGTGAATGAGCGCAGATGTTTGAAACTCCGCACATGTGCGCTCGGCGGCATCGAATGTTGTCATCCGTTCCCGTCGAAGGTTGCGGCGTTCGTTTTTTCATTTCGATTCGGCTATCCGGAGTTCAAGTAAGTACTCCGGATGATATTGGTGGCAATCCTTTTGACCACTAGATTCAATCAGGTCGTCATCGGACAGAATGGAGCATCATGCGTTCATTGTGCT
>JBBPSD010001222.1:0-10865 GCA_038093415.1 Xerocomellus chrysenteron | reverse complement strand
TGTGGCTCTTGAGGGCTGTCATGGGAGCGAGAGGGAGAACCCGGCCACAGAAGCTGATGTGGCAGGCGGCGTCTGGGAATCCGTCCATGGCGACGCTGATATCGCCTATGCGATGTACGCGGGAGTTGCCGAGGCTGAGGCGCTTGAGCCACGCACGGTTGACGAGGCCCGGAAACAGCCGGATTGGCCGCGCTGGGACGAAGCTATCAAAGCAGAGCTGAAAAGTCTCAATGAAGCACACACCTGGGATGTCGTACCAAGACCGCTGAAGGGGACGAACGTAGTCAACTGTAAATGGGTCTTCAAAATAAAGAAGAACTTGGTCGGCGATATTGACAAGTACAAGGCTCAGCTCGTTGCCCATGGCTTTACTCAAGTACAAGGTGTCGACTACTATGAAACATATGCTCCGGTCACTCGCCTCTCGTCGCTACGCCTTATTCTCGCCATCGCCGCTTGTTACGACTGGGATGTTGATGTTTTCGACTTCCACTCAGCTTTCCTCAATGGCAAACTCGATGACGACAAAGTTATCTACATGGAATTACCTCCTGGCTCCAATAAGGGCGGTAAAGACCTCATCGCACTCTTACGCATCGCGTTATACGGTTCGAAGCAAGGTGCACTGAAATGGTATCAGCGCCTTTGCAAAGAACTTGCCAAACTTGGACTCAACTGCACAGAGGCGGATTGGGGAGTTTTCGTAGCAAAAATCGGCACACACCTACTCATTCTAGCCTTGCATGTTGACGACTGTACAGTTACCGGATCGTCTAGAGAGCTCGTCAAGGCATTTAAGGACAAAATCGGGTCGCGATTCAAGATCACTGACCTCAGGCCAATCAGCTGGCTTCTGGGGATGAAAGTGATTTGTGATCGTGATGCTCGCACCATTGCCATCTCTCAACAACCGTACATTGAGGCAATATTAACAAAATACAACTTCGCCAATCAGAAGCCACTCTCTATCCCCATGGACCCCAATGTCCAGCTGTCATGAGCTCAATCGCCACAGTCCACTGTGGATGTCGCTACGATGCGACAAGTCCCATTTTGTGCCGCTCTCGGATCTCTAATGTACCTCGCCGTGGGCAGTCAACCCGATATTGCATTTGTCGTGTCGACACTTGCACAATTCACAGAGAACCCTGGTCTACCCCATTGGGAGGCACTCAAACGTGTCTACCGATATTTGATTGGTACGAAGAGCTGGTCGCTGACATATGGCACTCAGACGAAGAGTCTCGTCGGCTATGCCGATGCTGATGGTGCATCCCAGGAACATCGACACGCTATCACGGGATATGTGTTCCTTATTGATGGAGGGGCGATCTCATGGAGCTCGCGAAAGCAAGAGCTCGTCACACTATCGACTACAGAGGCTGAGTATGTCGCATCCACCCATGCAGCTAAGGAGGCCCTCTGGCTCCGTCGTCTCATTGGTGAAATCTTCGAACCGCTCCATAATCCAATCACCCTTTTCAACGACAACCAATCCGCAATTGCACATACCAAAGATGGTAATTATCACGCACGTACTAAACATATTGACATTCGTTATCACTTCATTCGTTTCTCAATTTCCGATGGTTCAGTTCGTCTGCTTTATTGTCCTACTGATAGCATGGTTGCTGATACCCTTACTAAAGCTCTTCCTTCTTCTAAGGCTAAACATTTTGCTTCCGAACTTGGACTTCGTGCCGTTTGAGGGGGAGTGTTGGAGTCAAACGGTATCCGTATTTAGTAGCTTACCTAATCACGTTCATTTTCGCTCGTTCGTAGTCCACTCTACCTCAGTTGACTCTGACCATAGTCTACTGAGGTAAGATATCCTTTACACTCTTTACACTCTTTACTTACTCTCTACTGTAGACTTATTCTCGTCTACAGGTAATAGACTAGTTGACTCTGACCATAGTCTACTGAGACTTATTCTCGTCTACAAGTTCTTCATGTTTGTTCTTGTTCCATACATCGGAACAGAACTTATCGCAGAGGACCTCAGGTGCTCTCTCGAAGAGGCACATGGCCACATGATCAAGAGCCATCGCACTGGGACGATCCTCTATCCTGAATGCGACGACGACAATGAAGTTGATGCACTCTGCCGGAAGAATATCGCCGCCTTCAAGTTGTCTCGATCGAAAGGTAAAGGTAAACAACGTGAAATCAATACCGAGGTCGATGAAAGCACGAAGGCAGCAGCGGTTGCACTGTTAGCATTGAATATGGTTCGTTCTTTTTGATACTGTACTACTATCAAGCCTCGCGTTGGAGACTAATTCCCATAGCCCTCTCATTCTCGACCAAAGCCAGTAACCGCTGCCCAAGTGGTCGCCAGTGACCTGTTCCCCAAACTCGAGGCTGGCACCAGCCACCGCATTCCAATGACCTCGCAGAGCAGGCCAGAAGGCAATCGAGTAGTATTCCGAGTGTTTTGTCCCCATATCTTGCTAACATGTGTATTGGCCTCAGAACACAACTTCGACGGAGATGACAACTGGCAACCAAAGTGTACCCACCAACGGAAACCACAAACAGAAGAAAACCAAGTGTGCTGCAAAAGTAAACGTAGTAACCACTCATTGCTCACTAGCATTAGATGCACAGGTACTGATCACTACTGACGTTATGTGCAGGTTGAAACCAAAGAACATTGCACTCGAGCCCGTGCAAAAGCTCAACCTAACAAATGACCCGAACACGTTACACACGAACACGTTACGCATGGACACTGTTTCCGTTCTCTTCACTCACCGTTACTGCGACAGTGTAATTCTCGATCTCCATTCAAGTTTCTATTTCTCTGCAATTCTCACTGTGTTACTCGCAACCTGTTGTATCCATTATGCTGTCTTTGTGCTAATAAACCGATGTATTTGACCACCCATTTAAGATATAATTGAGCCCGAAGCTATACTAGTAGATTCGACGTGAGCAGGATGACATTGTCATATCAACATTGGAGATCCACTACAAACTGCTTGATTATCGACCACAAACCACTTGATTACCGTGCACCAACCACTTGATTATCGACTGCAAAACGCTCGATTATCATTGTGAGCGTCACTGGTTTCCAATAGGAAAAAGTGGCAATCAGTGACAAGGGCATTCACTGATCTTCAGTTCGTGTCAGTGATTCCCAAGAGCAGCGACAATTGATTACCAGCGATTCAGTCACATGTTATCGTTGTAATGACTTCCCTCGGTGAACGCATCCATCGCACGCGAGACTTCCCGTGCCGCAGTCGCACTGTGCGCCCGTTCGTCTGCCGATTCATCCATCTGTATCTCTACCTCGTCTTTTTGGGAACCCGTCCCGGCACTGCACAAACCGCGTGTAGGTTGGCGGATATTGATCGTGTCTGGATCCACAGACGGGGGTGGAACGCATGGGATTGACTCTCTGCACGCGAAAGCGACGTGGTGCCGCCTACATTCGACATCACACTCGTCGACACCGACCTTTCAATAGCCTGGCGCGTGCCTTGTCTCGTCATAGACCGTCGTGATCGCATCCACACGTGCTTCCCCACCACTCTCCGAGAACGACGTATCTTCCCCGTGATGCTGACCATCCCGGCAAGCACACCAAGAACCTCCACAGGACCCGTACCCACCCGCGAGTCAGGGCCCTCTCCAGGGCTAAAACGAGGCGACATTGTATACTTCGAGAGCGCGTTATCCCTTCCGCGTCATGTCCTTCATTTCCTCATGCACGTTTGTTTGATCATTGGTAGACATCATGCCCACCTGGGAAACGGGCAGTACCATCACATTGGCTACGTCCCAGTACAAGAGCCCATCACTGAGATTTGGTATCGAACATGATCTGCGCTTGGGCGAAGGCGGCGCTCCTGTGGGCAAGGTAGTGGCCTCCGTCCGCTGGCTCAAAAGCATGGCTGGCCTGCCGGGTGCTTAGGAGCGGGCCGTCCCCAGCCGGTGAGTGGCTGCGCCAGACCTCTGATAAGGCCTCCCAAGTCTCACAGGTAGATCGCTTGCAGCACGCCATCCGCCAATGCCGCGTTGTCTGTGAGAGTGCAACAGTACCGTTCTGTGCATAAGCAGCGGTTCAATCAGCGCGGTTGGACTTGTCCGGAGCATGATGGCCCGTCACAACATCGGTGGTGACATCATGCAACTTTGCTGAGGACCAAACTTAGGATGCATTACATTCACTACTACTCGTACATCATTTTCTGTCTGCCAATAGTCACGACTTTTAGAACCATTTAATCTACGTCGCCACATAGTCCAGAGACTGCATGGTCTCTCAACTTGAACGAGTACATGGCGCCCGACACCGCACCTGCCCGTAATTTCACAATTCTCTCGTCCAACGAGAGCCCATCTACTCCATCTCCGTCCTCTTTCCCTGGCATCGGCATCCCAGCTGCAAATCGCATCCGACCTGTCACCCGCCTACAGCATTTCGGGCAGGCGGTTGCAGTCGAACAATCGTCACAGAATTCATGTCCGCAGGGCACCATGAACTGGGTTGCCATCTCATATGCACAATACCCACACTCTGCTTGACGACTGCCTCCGCCCATCGACGCACGGGCAGCGTCGATTTGCGCGATAGACTGCACGTCGGTAAGGGGCGTAGGTGAAGACGCATTGTTTGCCAAAGGGATTTGCTCATCGTAGAGTGCGAACCATGGCAATCCCAGCTCAAGATATGTTTGTGCGGTGACTGGGGATGGCGGATTAGGGAGTCCTGTGACCTCGGAGAAGTAGGCAGCATTAATGACGCTGACATGGAAGCGCTGAACGCTGTCGTGATCATAAGCAGTGATCGGGAGGGGATCACGATTGATCTTCTGCGAGACTCTTCCACCTGCTGCGAACCCAGCTTCGATGTCTGTGCGGCCTCCGCCTCGGAGGCGAAGTACCAGTTGCAGTATAGATCCATTCTGAATGTTATAGTCTCCCCGTAAGAAAAGGGTCAGACATAATAGGACCATGTAATATACAACAGAGTCTTACCACACAATGTGCGGCCATCCTCGAGCTGATTCCCTTCAAAGATCAGTCGTTGTTGATCGGGGGGTATCCCTTCCTTGTCTTGAACCTTCGCTTTGAGGTTATCGACAGTGTCAGACATCATGGATGCTAGAATTATCGTCCTCCCGGTCAGAGTCATGATGATGATTGTTGCTGCAAGCATTATTGTCAGAGGCCACAGAATGGCTGAAGTAGGCACTCATCACATTCATCGTGATTGATCTTCTGCGAAACTCTTCCCCCTGCTGCGAACTTGGTGCCTGGGAAGGATCTACCTTGGAGGCGAAGTACCAGGTGCAGTGTAGATCCATTCTAAATGTTATATTCTGCCCATAAGAAAAGGGTCAGACATAATAGGATCGTGTGATCCACAACAGAGTCTCACCACTCAATGTGCAGCCATCCTCGAGCTGTTTGCCTGCAAAGATCAGTCTTTGTTGATCAGGGGGTATCCCTTCCTTATCTTGAACCTTCGCTTTGAGGTCACCGATAACGTCAGACAATATGCATTCTAAAGGTATTGTCTTCCCGGTCAGAGTCTTCACGAGGATGTGTACTGCACACATTATTGTCAGAGGCCACAGAACGGCTGAAGTCTCACCATCTTCGACTGTAAGCTCAATAACTGAGCTCTGATTCACAACATAACTCGCGCCTTTTTGGAGTAGCACAGGACAACTGAAGACACTTATCAATGAATCGATTCAAAGTATCCGAATATGCAGACTTACATGTCCCTCTCTGTACATGGCACCATCTGAACGGACTCTCCCACATTAAGCCCCAGTTTGCGTGCGGACTTGTACATATTGACATCGCGCCCTAAATGTGTAAACCCGACATTTGTAGCATACTTCTGGAATACATCGATTTGAATCCCGCCAACATTCTGTATCACAGCTTAAATCAGAGTAGTCAGAAGGGTATGAACAAGTGCACCTCTGCCCCAGTCACCTGTCCCTCTACAGTGTATCCTTTCCCCAAAGGCATGGCAACAAATTCTAGCAGGAAGGTGATTACTTAATGGAGAAATCACAGCCAGAACATGACGTACGGCGTACAACACCAGGTGACGTCGAAATTCCGTCCTGGATGCGTTAGCTTTATTGACCATTCAATTCTTATATCTACACATACCAGCCACCTGAGGTACGATTAAAATCAACTCCTTCGCTAGGGAAGAAAGGGAAAATCTCACATCTGCCCATTTAGACCACCAATTGGTAAGTAATCCTGCTTCGGCGTCGCGCTCACGTTCTGCGGAAGACCAGTCAACGCATTAACTCCCCCTACGGAAATCTTCACAGCAACGCCTTGTTTGTTCGGAACATTGAAGGACATCCACATTGCTTCACGTTGGTACATGCTCTGTAACATGTCAATAAAGGAACTATGAAGAAGTAAGACATGCGCACGATGAATGCACCACCTTTAGCAAGAATGGACTTGGGAAGCGTGGCGGATGCAGCTCCGACATTGCTAGAAGATATATATATGAGTTCAATCCAACAATAATCCTCTGTGGGTAAAATGCACACGCGTCACTCACAAGAGTTTGAACGTGCCCATGTGTGGTGGAAGGGCATGGGTCTTGTCGTTGTCTGAGAATGATACTACCAGTGAACCTTGATACAGTGAAGCAACACGTTGCATACCTGGGACTCGGATGGTTCTACAAAGTGCACCAATAACCATCCGCTAGTGACCAATACTACTGGGAATGACCAATCCTAACTCACCTGTGGAACTCAATACGCAAACCAGCAACCAAAGCAGCGTCACCTCCCTCAGTCATCTTTGCCTCGCTAACATATGGGGGCGGATCCCTTGCATCGCCACAGAAAACTTTATGATAGAAATGCAAGAGTGGTTGATCTCTGGTTCAAGTTTGTACTGTCACCTATGAGCACGGGCGCTAACAATGACGCACACGTTAACGTGCCAGCCTTTATCAGCAGTGCCACCCGATGGGCCATCAGTGATTGTTAGTGTAATAAAAGGGCGTTGCCGCAATGCTAGTGCAGTTGGCGCTTTATGTCCTGGAAGGTATATCATCTAACCTATGCATACCTGCCGAAATTTGTGGCGCCTACCTGCCTGGATCAGCCTTCTGGCGACATCATCAAACCTCAGTGGGCGAGGAAGATCTTTCAGATGAATGGTAGATTTTCCAGAGACATTCGTCGATGACGGCGTGAAGACAACGACATCAACGGTCTCGAAGTGAGTCATCGTGGGCTGCGGTGAAGATCAAGATGGCAGGAGGAGGTCATTGAGCTGTGAAAATCGGAATTTGCCGACTCTACACAGGAATTGAGTGGGGTAGGAAACATATCAATGGCTGGCTCGTTGACCCGATGAATGACAAGAGAGAATGGTACTTCAAGTTCTTCTCGTCGTTGGCCGGCTCTCATTCAAAATCAATATCCTCGCAAAGTCAAGCCGACTTTGGGTGAGTTCACGAACAAGTTCTCGAGTTCAGCCAGGGTACGTGTGACCCGGGCCTGTCTTCGTGAGGAAGACCTTTCATGGCGAAGGGCATGAAGTCTTGTACGGGCCGAAAGGTGTTACGATTGACCAGTGTTGTTATGTTTGAATAGGTGCTGGCGATACGTTTATCTCGTCCGTGACCTGGTTTCTCGGAGTCCGTCATCCGGACACGCGGACAAGATTCTGGACTTCTGTTCTGCTGCGCTTCCAAATCGGCCTCCTTGGCAGCTATCCATTGCATCATCTCCACAACAATTGTCTCCGCCTCCGCTTGGATCCGTTCCTCCTGCGCGCGCCATGCGTCGAATTCGCCCTGCTCGCGTTCCCGCACCGCGGACAAAATTTTATCCTCACGTCTCGCCATCGCAGTAGCGACCTCCTCGTGCTTCCGTATGGCCAAACACAGTTCTTCCCCACGCTTGCTTATTACTTCCCGTATTCGTGCGTCGAGCTGAGACTGAACTGTCGAGACACGGGGAATCTCGCCACCTTTTTCTGCCACTAGTAGTGAGGTTTGCTTCTCGTACGGCCACCGCGGTTTCTGAATCCCTTGCAGAGATTTTGCGTTCCTTTGCGATGACGGCGATCTTGTGCGTCTTCACTGTCACAATAATGGGGCTGGGAACGGTAATCCCCAGATTCGCACGGGAAATTGGCAGGTGAAACGCAAGCACACGATCATTAGTAGACGAGTAAAAACTACGTTATCCAACACAATCGCGTGCGTGCTAGCAAAATCACGATAAGCGATCAACAGCTCATCCAACGTCCGCGCGTAGACCTAAGCAATGACAATAAGAACAAGACATGCACGAACCAACCACGTTTCCTAACCCCACAGGTTCAACGGTCGTCTCCACCACCCCGCAACCCCTAATCAATCCCTCCCCAGATCGCTTACGTACTTCCCCGCACCATACCCCGCACTCTCCCCACCTCCCCACCATACGCCCCGATATTCTCCACTTTCCCCTTCCTCATCCGACACCCGCGGATCCGGGTTGACGACCGACAACTTCGCCCTGGGCAAGTCCTTGGAAACAGGCACCGGAACAGGGGACGCCAATCCAGATCCCGAGCCCATCTGTGGCTGCCGCGACGCCGAAGGCGAAGATGACACAGACGGCTTCCTCAACGTCAACGGAGTCGTATCCGCAGGCCCCGCCTCTGTCCCACTCGGAGACCGCATTTGCTGTCTCCGGAACACGGCCGCCGAGATTGTCCGTGGTCCACCATCTAAACTACCACCTCCACCGTTCAACGACGACGTGGAGCTTGCCATGAGCGGCGACGGAAACGACGGTGTTGGGCGTAGATACTCGGGGTGATGTCTGCCTGGGTGCCAGCGGTGAACCCGCACCACCACCACCCACAACAGAGGTATGTTAGTGATGGTGGGTGCGGGCGTAGGGATTCGTCCAGGAGCACTCTTGCTCGATGCATGCCCAGGGCGTCGCATCAGCGACGCCCTACTTTGATTCGTAAATGGTGGATTTGGGGCAGGATTGGGGACGACGGGACAGGACTCTGCGGTGTTTCTGCCCAAAGAAGGCTGGGGCGGGGACGACGAAGGTGGATACGGTGCAGCAGCTTGACTCTGAGCCGACAACGTCCGTCTATACCCCGGCGGTGGCGCCTTCGGCGTCGCATACCCACTCGCACTAGACGCCAACCCATCCATCTCACGCGAGACTTGAATCCGAGTCCCGTGCCGCAGCCGCACTGTGCCCCCGTTCGTCTGTCGATTCGTTCGTCTGTATCTCCACCTCGTCTTCTTGGGTACCCGTCCCGGAACTGTACAAACTGTGTGCAGCAGGTTGGCGGATATCAATCGTGTCTGGATCTACAGACGGGGGTGGTACATCATTGACTCCCTGCACGCGAGAACGGCGTGGTGCCACCTACGTTCGATATCCCACTCATCGACACCGACCTTTCAATAGGGGTCATGCCTTGCTCGTCGTAAACCGTCGCGATCGCATCCACACTTACTTCCCCTCCACTCTCCAAGAACAACGTATCTTCCTCGTGATGTTTACCATCCCGGCAAACACTCCAAGAACCTCCACGGGATCCGTACCCACCCGCGAGTCCGGACCCTCTCTGGGGCTAAAACCAGGCGACAATGTCTTCGAGAGCGCGTTATCCCTTCCTTCATGCACGTGTTCGACCATTGGTGGACCTCATGGCCACCTGGGAAACGGGCAGTATCGTCACATTGGCCGCGTCACCATACAAGAGGCTCACGGGCAATGCCTCATACACGCGCAGACAATAAACTCAGTCTCCGACCTGATCTGCGCTTCTGTGGGCAAGGTAGCGGCCTTCGCCCGCGGGCACTCAGCCGAACCTCTGATAAAGCCTCTCAAATCTCACAGGTAGATCGCTTGCAGCACGCCGTCCGCCAATGCTGTACATGAAACAGAAGCCCCAGTCGCCGCGTTGTCTGAAAAATGCAACAGGACCCTTCTGTGCATAAGCAGCGGTTCAATCAGTGCGGTCGGACTTGTCCGGGGCATGATGCATGATGGCCCGTCACAACATCCGAGTCGGTAGTGACATTATCCAACTTTTCTGAGGACCAAACTTAGGATGCATTACATTCACTACTACTCGTACATCATTCTCTGCTTGCCAATAGCCACGACTTATAGAACCATTTAATCTAGTCCCATGAAGCCCCGGAGGGACTCCCACCAAGATGGTGGGAGGCCCGTCGAGGATTCTGTCTCTCAATCTGAACGAATACATGGCGCCCGACGCACCCGCCCGCAATTTCACAATTCTCTCGTCCAACGAGAGCCCATCTACCCCATCTTCATCCTCTTTCCCTGGCATTGGCATCCCAGCTGCAAATCGCGTCCGACCTGTCACCCGTCTACGGCATTTCGGGCAGGCGGTTGCAGTCGAACAATCATCACAGAATTCATGTCCGCAGGGTACCATGGATTGGGTTGCCATCTCATATGCACAATACCCACATTCTGCTTGACGACTTCCTCCGCCAGTCGACGCACGGGAAGCATCGATTTGCGCGATAGACTGTACGTCGGTAAGGGGGGTAGGTGAAGATGTATTGTTTGCCACAGGAATGTGCTCATCATAGAGTGCGAACCATGGCAATCCAAGTTTAAGATATGTTTGCGCGGTGACTGGGGATGGCGGATTAGGGAGTCCTGTGACCTCGGAGAAGTAGGCAGCATTAATGACGCTGACATGGAACCGCTGAACGCTGTCGTGATCATAAGCAGTGATCGGCAGGGGATCACGATTGATCTTCTGCGAAACCTTTCCTCCTGCTGCGAACCCAGCTTCGATGTCTGGGAGGCCTCCGCCTCCACCTCGGAGGCGAAGTACCAGGTGCA
>JBBPSD010001221.1:0-10872 GCA_038093415.1 Xerocomellus chrysenteron | reverse complement strand
AGCCAACTTGAACAGGCAGCCAAGCCAGGTCAAGTTGGTGTAAACTCCCTTATAACACATACCTGGCGACCCTTCCTCCCTCATAACACATAGGATGCTGGATCTTTGCAGCCACAGAACCCATCCATAACCCATATGTGAAAAACTGCTAAATGTAGACAACTTTATTATATAATGCGAAATATTGCTAAATTAGGCAATCATATCAGGACGCTCTTGAAGCAACTAATCATTTTGCTCGGAAATAGCTTGCTTATCTTACTGGAATGATGTCGTGTCGTAAGTCCTCTATGATAACACACCTCGAGGGTAAGGGAGTCGACAGTGTATACATATGAACGCTCGGAAACCCTCTGCATTTCAGTTGAAAAAAAAAATTGACGCGAGCGGGATTCGATCCTGGAACTCCCACGCCGGTGGTTCTCTTTTTGCCTTCCTTGTCGTCGTTCCACCTGCTGCACGCATTCAACGTGGCTGATTGCTAATCTCCAGCAGCACATAGCCTAGGGCATGCTTGTCGCGCCATGCCTTCATTTCTGAACAAGGTCTTCGGTTATAAGAAGCACGACGACAAAGAGGCTCCGACGCGCGAGGCTTCCGATAGTACTTTGCTTGACGGAAAGTATGAAGCGATCCTGCCAATCCTTTCTCCAACCACTTCCACCTTCGCCGAAGCTCAGCCAACCCGCGATGTAGGATTCTCCCTCTTCAGACCTAGGACCCGTGGGGTCCAGAAGCACCCACAGGACATCCCTCACCTGACGCTGCGGCTCCCTGGTCCCAAAGAAAACTCGGATTCCCGTACCCTAGGCGTCGTCTTCGAAGCAGATCCCGACTCACAGACAGTGCTCGATGATGCTGTCATCGCTGCGAAACGTCTCACTTCGTTGGAAGCTCTCATTCTCATCCGCGCGTGCGCACAGGCCATTACCGAGCGTGGTATGCTTTTTTATCGTCTCTGCAGCTCTTTCGCTCATCTTGCCAAATCAGGCTTGGAGACTCTCGGAATTATGCATCCCCATTGGTTCTCTCCATCTCCCGATGTCCAGCGCAAACTCATTTCCCTCTTTATCCGTTCTTTAACCCAGAGCCGAATAACCACACTCTCTCCAACACCCATTTCCTCCACCTCAGCTTTCGAAAATGAGCTCCATTATACACGTTCACCCCATGACGTCGCTGCCGTTCTTCGTTGGGGTATTCGTCATATCTCGCTTGAGAATGATCATTTTGGTAAAGAGAGCGCCGAATGGGGATGGTACAATGCTTTCTTCCACGCGGAACGGAATGCGTCATACCCTCCCAGAGGGTTCTCCGAATTATTGTTACCTCAGTTGCCTACATCCCACATTGAGCTGCTGACCGCCACGCTCAGTCTGATATCGTCGCTCGCGTCCCATGCAGAAGCAAACGGCATCTCTGGAAGCAAACTCTCAAAATGTTTGGGTCTCTGGCTTCTCGTAACTACTCGGGCGGAACAGTCTGACGACTGGAACCAGTTTTATGCTCGATGGGAACGTGCCGGTCGCGTTCTGGAACATCTATTCCTTGCCCGCTTGAGGTGAGTCTGCAAAGAGAGCCGATCTTATATTTACTGATAACATCACAGGGAAGAGTCTTTCGGGCAGCGATTACCTACGCGGCTTCAGGAACTGGTCAAGTATTATCCATACAACAAAGGTTCTCCCACCACGGATGACGATCTTCTCTCGCGACCCCGCTTTTCTACCCGTCAATACGATGCCCTTTTCGTCCGCGTCGAGACTCTCCTGACGCACAGTGCGGAGCAACCAAAGCAGCACCCGATCCAGCTCCTTCTCGAAGCCTTCCAACTTCCTATCGCCAACCCTTCGGGGGATGAGCATATAGCATTATGGAATATCCTGAAGACCACAGCTTTTGAAGAGGCGACCTCATCCGATCCAGAAGGACCTCAATTTACTCGGATCTTTGTCGACGAGACCATCCATCTGTTGTCCTTGATTCCTGCCGATAACAATGTTCCGACATCGCCCACATTCTTGATCTCCCCTATCACCAACGTTGTGTCTCGCAGACGTTCCTCTTCACTCACCAAGGCTTTCGAGCGTGCCGGTTGTAAATCAAATGCAGACAACGGATCCACACCTGTATCCCCTACTTCACCGTCTTCGATTGTGGTCACAGATTGGGCCCAGTTTACTCTGGGTGGGTTTGGTGACACCACAGGCACACAGCCTCTAGCTGCTCTTTTGAGCCAGGACGACGACATTGAGGTAACTCAACCCCGGATTTCACGCAAGTCTAGTCGCAAGCGTGGCAAGTCCAAGTCGCGTACTCGCAGACGACGTTCTGAAGACCGCGAGCCTTCGGACACCCCACCGTCATCCCAGCGCGATCCAGAGCCATCCATCGTCGAAACGAAACTTGCCTCAGTACACGTGGTACAAATCGACGAAGCCTTCATTGACTTCTGGAGCGACGCTATCGTCGACCCTATCTCTGCCAACTGGCCTACATTCGTTATTTGTGGCCTGAAGCAAAACCCGAGTGCCGAGCAACCCATCCGCTGGCTTGTTATTGAGCAAGCATACAGTCGCCAGCAACCGCAACCTTCTCGCGCACCATCTTCAGATGGACGTAGAGGTCGTTCTCCTCGTCCGTCTTTTAGATCTGATATCTCGGGATTTCGTATCAACTCGCTGTTCTCATCTGCTCGGAAACGTTTCAGCGTCTTCAGCAAATCGGCTACTGACTTGAATCCCCAGAAGTCAGGTGGTAAATCTCCAGTTGCGGGAGAACTCGGAGAGGTTCTCGTTGAGGAAGAGCCTACATTTCCGTCTGCCCCTCCCACCTTAGTGGGTCACCATGTGAATGGGAATGCAGCTGTCAGAGCCACTGTCACCACCAGTGGCGCGACAGCCGGCGTCATCGATCAGCTGGAAGCAGACGAGATCTCCACTGCGCCTATCGTTGATGTTCCACCCGCCCTCAAGGTGAGAACTTGTCACCTTGGAATTGAGAGTCAAAATATTGACCTCTCCAAGGAGGATTCTGACTCCGTTCAGGCTGCGACAAAGGCACTCTCAGTTGAGCTTACGCCACAATCTGGGGGCGGGCACAGTGGTCCGACTTCCGTACTGCCACGTTCGTCTGTCGGAGCATCAGAGGAGGCCGTTCCTGTCAAGCAAAACTCTCCACATGTTGTTAACCCGAAGGTTAATAATTCGGCCGACCCAGTAACGAAGATCGCTCCGGCGGCGGCGGCGGCGGCGGACACGTCTGATTCGCGGTCTACACAAGGTACATGCGACCCTACAGTTCTCGCTTCGAGGCCTGCATCCTCCGCGGAAAATACTGTCGTTGAACAAGTGCAAATTCAAGCAGCACAAATTCGGCAAGGTGCTGCCAGTGAAGCCGAGGACCAACTTGTCGAGCTTGTCGCGCATGCTGAATCTACAGGCGAGCGCTCCAACGTGGTCCAGGTCGACGTCGCAGATATCGGTTCGCGGGAAGACGCGGAAGCTGTTGCCATACCTTCAACCCCCGAAACTGTCGCGTTGGTAGCGGCGACACCCGTTGCCCAGCCTGCGGTCGTCGCTGCTTTCGGCGACGGAGCCCTTGAGCCCACTGTCGAAGAACCTCAAGTGGCTAAGCAACCATCGCGAAAAGCTTCCACTGATCCTGTGGCGGAATTTACCGTCGAATCAGTCGGTCAACATGAAATTGATAATCTTTCCCCGGTATCTGCAACTGAGGTTATTGTCACTGAGGCGGAAGCTCAGCAGGAACCACAATCGATAACTTCCGTTGATGAGGTTCAACAAACTGCGGAAGTTGCCGAACCTGCGGAAGTACCTACTCCCGCTCCGGAACACGTGGCATTGGTCGAGGAGACTTTTGGCCAAGATGTTTCTGGTAACGTTTGTGGGCGTGCTGGGGTTGTTCAGGTCCCCGTTGCCAAGCCAGAGACTCTCGATGACGCGGCCCATACCTTGAAAGCAGAAGCGCCATTTGTCACTCACCCCGCAGAAGCACTCTCCGTTGAGGTTATCCCATCCGTTGGCGCGAGCGCTCAGGTTGTGGTTGTCAAAACCGAGCACGCCGCGGACCAGGTGCCTGAACTTACCGAAGCAGCACAATCCCACGTGCAAGACACTCTTGTTCTGGCCGCAGAAGCACCCTTGGTCGAAGCTCTCCCAGCGCCTGAGGTCGAGGCTGACGTTTCGGTCGGCACCGTGTCTGCCTCGCAGCAAGCAGAAGACGTGGCTCCTGCTGAGATTGTGGCTCAAACTGCATCCGAAAGTTTCGTTCACGAGGACCGTATCGTCGAGATTCAAGATACGAGAATGCCTACGCATGTTCCAGAACATGCTGCATTGTTCGATGAAACTGCTGGCCCAGAGATCGCCGCCGAGGCTTCTTCGGCTATCACCCCCGAATTTGAGGAGGTAGAAGACGAGACACGAGACCTTGTTCTCGAAGCTGTGGTGGAGGCTACGGCTCCACCATGTGTATCTATCCCTCTGGCTGAAGAAGCGCAACTTTCCTCGGAAGCAGAGCTGTCAACTCAAGTTCGTGATATACAGGCTACGGAGGCATTATCGACCGGATCTAACCCCGAAGCTGCAACTGCCGCGTTAGCCACGGTAGATGAAAGTGCACCGGTCGAAGAAACTCTGGAGATTGCCGTTGAGGGGAATGAGCCTGTTGGAGGTCCCTCAAGCACCACTGACCCCGAGCCTGTTGAGGACAAAGCAGCGGTGCCCGTCGCCATTACTCCCGTTGCCCAAGATGTGCAGGCTGCCATAGGAATTGAACAGCCATCAAGCGAGTCTGCTCCTCAGTCTGTTGACGAAGCCGCGAATTCTCCTGGCGTTGGTGTCGAGGTGGAAGCGCAACTGGAACACCAGGCGGTGGTGCACTCCTCGGTTGACACAGCCGATGTGCCGGTCGATGCCACTCACGTGGTCGTGGACGCTATCGAACCTGATTCTGCTGAACCAGAGCTCGTCGAGGTTAGCGCACCAACCCCTGTTGTTGAAGATGTGCATGGCCCCGTGAAAGCAGAGGAATCCTCCCCGGTTCAAGTTGCCGTTGACGTGTCTGAGGAAGTTGTTGCAAGTCAACCGCAAGGTATGTCTGGCTGACATACACGACACAAGCCATGCTAACAAAGTTTCAACATCAGCACCCGCAGTCGTGTCTGCCGACCCATAAAGTGCTCAGTAGCTCACATCGACTAGTCCCCGCTCCTTATGGTTGACCTTGTACTGAAACGGATGCCATCGTTCTCCCCTTTCGGCTTTTACTTCTCATCAATTTCCTCATCTTATGCGCATTTCTCCAGGTCTCGCTGCTTATCTCATTCGCACTCACATTCTTTTCCTACTTTCGACAATTCTAACACATGCATGCTCATCGCTAGTATATTACCTTACACTCCCGGGTTTCTTGTACCCCTACCACAATTTGATTCGAGCGCTCACTATGATATATACCTTTCGACGATACTTCGGACCCCCTCACCCTCATTTTCTATTCTACCTTGGTGCTTTCAATGTTCCAATATTCTTGTGCGTAATCCTGGATAGCACGGTCGGAGCTGAATTTACCCATCTATTTATTTTGTTGGATACCTCCGAACGTCAATACAATCGATTCGGGTTGACACACCTTAGCAGTCGTCCTGATGCTCTTCTTGATCCATTCAGTACGATCGTTGTAAGCTTCGTCTACCATGTTCAGCGCCTCGATGTCTGTCGAACGGACCGACATCAATACATGAGAAATTGAACACACGGGAAGGGAAGCGTTTTCAAAACCCACAAGAATCGAAATCGTCAGTGAGCAGATAGTAATCTCCTTGCCGGATGGTGTTGAGCAATCTGCATCGGGATGTGAGACGGGGGTCTCTGCGCGTAGAAGCAGCACGGGCAAAGAAATACGTACGGCTCGTAGACATGCTCGTCGCCAAACAAGCCTTGCGAGATGACATTCAAAACGGATGCAAGCGCGGGAGACTTTTCTTCCACTGGCACGGGATGGTACGTGTGCTGGTAGCGCAAGTCTTCCACGTCGGGTGTCAAGTTTCCAAAGAAGACTGGACGTTCGACGACGAGCGACGAACAAGGTCATCAGCGGGCGGGTCCCGGCATAGTAGGAGTAAAGGGACAGGAACGCTCACAAACGTTGCTGGAACCGACTTCCTCAGCAATCTCGATGTTCGCGCCGTCGACCGTGCCGAGGAGAAGACCGCCGTTCAAGCAGAACTTCATGTTGGATGTGCCAGACGCCTCCGTACCGGCAGTCGAGATGTGCTGGCTGATGTCCGAGGCAGGTATCAGCACTTCAGCCAAGGTCACGGAATAGTCGGGAAGGAAGAAGACGCGAAGGTAGTCTTGTGTGTCCGGGTCGGCGTTGATCACACGAGCGGCGTTTACGATGAGGCGAATGGTCTGAGAGAGGGTCAGTGACTTGGATACACGATCAGAGGGAGAGTGTATACCAGCTTGGCGATGTAATCTCGAGATCGTTGTGTCAGTACGCGGCAAAGTTGGACGGACGAAGACTCACAACCCGGGGCAGCTTTTCCGGCAAAGAAGACGTTCCGTGGCGTGGCTTTCTTCCTTTCTTCCGGTTTCATCGCTTTCAATGTCAAGTAGCGCTGGAAGAAGTGTAAGACACAACAAACCCAGATTATGTGCTTGCCAACCCACATGAACAACACCAAGGATATTGAGTGTTTGACGCTACATTCAGTATTAGCTCCGTGTGCCAGATATTCCCTTCCGTGACGATACACCTTGTACTCATGCAACCTCTGTAACAGTGCCCAGTTAACTCAGCTGATATAAGTGAGAATGACATACGCTGGTCTCACCTTTATCTGGACATCGAATAACGCGTTTGTATCAACTTTCAGCCCCAGGGTTGTTTGGACATGACGGGCCAATCTCTTCTTGTTAGCCTGTTTCACGGAAGCCCATGCGGCCTGGAAAACTTCATCTTCCACATGATCCAACAAGCCCTCGAGTTTCGATAAATCCTTTAACCAAGCGCTTTTCGGAATCTTGAGAGTTTCAGTGATTAGTTCACTGAGCTGTGGGTTACACTAAGGGAGATATCAACACTATCTTGCTTCCGGTGACGAGAGACGTACTTGGTCAAGCCAACGCCGCGGAGTGACTTTGAAGAAGGGTTGTCATCGAGATTCTCGGGGACACGTTAGGACACCTACCGCCGTTGGTGACATTTCCGAACCTTGAATAACATCAGATCACAGGTTGCAAGGTGTGTAAAAGGACATACTTGCTGATACCAAAGTATTCCACAAAGTCTTTCAAGATCGTAGTCCTCACCAATTCACTGTGCAACTAGGGAGTCCCCTCATACCTACGTGGACTGAAGGTAAATTACAAGGCATACCTCAGCGACACCGTTAACTTTCCGGCTTCCTGTTTGAATGATGATGTGTCAGGAATCTCATTGCTGTCTAAAAGATCACAAACCGATGCATGCTAGATGCGCCATGCGAATGTTCTTCGGTACACCCTCTAAAAGCAACCGCGGTTAAGAGCTTCACGCAAGGAGAGTGACATCACTCGCCTTCGATCAAAGACATCCTTGCCAACCGGTCAAGATCGCCGGGGAACATCCGTTCGACGGCTATTGTGACATTAGCCTGGGGCTGACGAGGCAAACGCACACTTACACTGTAAGAATAACCTTTGAAACCGATCATATTACATTGCTAAGTCAAAAAAGAAGCAATCACGAAAACCAACTCACAAGTTCTGTGAATATGAAACTGGAATTAGTAATATTATCCTCTCAAAAAATACAGACTGACGATGTCGAAAATGATTTGCAAGTGTCTATGGGATGATTAAATGATAGTGTCGGACGAGGGACCAACAGCATACCGGGGCAGAAGATGCTCCATCAGAGGAACAGGCCACTTTTCCAACGCTTCCTAGAACAAGTCCTTGTCAAAGCGACGAGGATCAAGGAAATATATGACCAACAGGGAGTACGGTATGATTAGTGAAGAAGAAAGTCTCTGTGACGATCTTCCACGCTGTTTGCCAGGGCAAGTCTTCCTCATCAAGCAAAATACGCATCAGTTCAGGGATGGCCAATGTAGGGTGAGTCTGCAGAGTGATTTCAAACACAGTTGCACAACTCCACATAGCGTACTAACGTCATTGAGCTGTATAGCAACATCTGACGATTGTTGAGTCAAGGAAAAACATGTTTCCCAGCAACTCACAATCGGGTAATTCCGTAATCTGTTTACCAAGGTTCTTGAACCGCCTTAAGATGTCTGCGAGACTCGCTGCAGTCCAAAAGTACTGTTGTTTTAGGCGCAACTCCTTTCCAACTGACAACCGAACAATGTGAGTAGACGATCAACCGGTAGGCGGAATAGACCACTCACAAGTTGTGTGGTCGTTAGGATAAAGCACAGAAGTGATAGCAGCAGCAGAGTTGGAGGACTCGACCGCATGTTCGTAATCTCCAGCTAAGCAAGACGCATCAGCTGACGGGTTGTATGCTTGTTGGAGTCTCACCGTTGAAGCTGTTCAAGTCGAAACCTCTCTTTGGTTTACTCTCCCAAAGACGAAGATTGTTGGTATTCCTGGTGTCAAACCCTGGAATCATGACGTCGTACGCAACTGCCAGCACTTCCTGTCCTCCATGCCATACGCCACGCCCACTCCCATCATGGTACTTGTCTGCCACTCCGTGGAAGCGAATCTCATACATGACATCGATACGGGGCAGTTCCCAGGGGTTCGAATTTTCCAGCCAAGGATCAGGTGCCTCGAGTTGCTGTCCGTCAGGGGAGATAAGCTGCTGGAAAATGCCGTACTTATAGCGGAGTCCGTATCCCCAAACCGGAAGCTCTTGTGAGGCTGACGAATCGAGATAACATGCTGCAAGGCGTCCTAGGCCACCGTTTCCTAAGCCGGCATCGCGTTCTTGGACCAGGAGGTCTTCGAGGTTGAACCCGAGTTTGTCAACGCCTTGTTGGAACTTGTCTTTAAGTCCAAGATTGAGGAGCGCGTTGTCGAGGGCCCGTCCCATCAAGAATTCGAGGGAGAGATAATAAGCACGTTTCCCCCCTTTTCGGTTCAAATGCACTTGTGTATCATTCCAATTGACCTGGGACAAGTATTAATTGAAAAAAGTGGGGCTGCACTCGTGATGGCGGCCACGTACGAGTAGGTTGTCACGGACAGAGAGCGCAGTTGCCTGATAAGCACCCAAGTCATCGAGACTGTAGACTTGGCGTGCCAACGAAGTCTGAACGTGGTTCACAAAGGACCTAGTAATAGATCGGACGTCTGCGTGATAATTGAAGCGAGGTATGATGGGATGCTTTTAATCACTCACCCGTATCGAGCTTCCTATAGCCATCCTTCCACACTTCCTCCTCACCCTTGGGCCATTTCTCTTTTCCAGAAGCATCTTTCTCTGGAAGGTAGCCTGAAACAAACCCATGTTAGATATGCTCATTGTCAATCAAATCTTCAGACTGGGACGCACCCGTGAGAGACCTGACATGTCTACGGGGGCGCTTGGGTTTGCCAATGGTGGTGGGATCGAGGATGGATGTCATGCCAGTGTCAGTGTGAAGATCGTGTTGGAGAGTGGAAGCAAATTTCCAAGCACTTATACTGGCATCTGATAAAAGGCTTGGCCCGCTCTCATATGTGACATATCAAATTGTGGCAAAGTCGGGAACAAGTCCGACGGGGATGCGGCTTTGGGCAGAAAGGGGCGAATTTCCGAGATTCGGACGCCAGCGAAGCAGATAACGAGTTGGCTGACTGGTTGAACTCTCACAAGAAACACGGAGAACCGGAGATAGCTATAATCGTACGAGACCCATAAAGTGAACAAACGACGCCCACCGATTCGCCTTGAATCCCGCCGCTTCTCATGACACGCCAAATTCAGAGTGACCGTTTAGACAGCAACAAAGCCATACCAGTTAGTTTGCGTATCGCCCGTGGGGAAAAGGTATTAACCGCTCTGACAGCCAAAGCATGCACGCAGGCTGCCATATGCGACAGAGGTCAACGCACTTGGTATTCTTGCGTGGGTCCCAATTGACGAGCAAAGCAGTCAAGCGCTCCTGCAGCATTTCCCGACCGGCAATGAGACGTCGCAGATCATTGGGAGAAAGAATCAAGTGGCTGCGGCCGCTCGCCCCAGTGCCCCCGACGCTGGGCGGCAAGTGCATAAAACGCAGTTGGAAGGATTTCTGGGATATCTAATTCGCGGGCAAGACATATCGCTCCTGTAACTCGTCTAAAATTGGAACATGAACGTTTGAACACCGACCTGCTGCATTTGGTATGGGGGCGGCTCTCCGTGGCCACCTCGAGAGGGGTTGTTGTTTACATCACTGACGGAAATCCGGGATCTTGAGGCAAAACGAGTGGACAACCGTCAAAACCTTCCATTAGGTCTGGCTGCGGTAACTCGAGTATGATGAAGAAAACGAGAGGACCCATCAGATTGTTTTGATGAACTTTAAGACACTTGTCCTCTATTCCCAGGACAACGTCACCGTCATGAAACAAAAACTGTTCGTTCTGACTCTGTCACATCAGAGTTCAGATATTTCCTTCTGCGTTTTTCGGGTGGTTGGAGCTCAAAGTCAGCGCCGCCGCCAAAATCTATCATGAAACAACGAACGGTTCAGCGTGAGCAACAAAGTTCGAGAAAGGGGCTGACACACGTCATATTAAACGCGTCAGTGGGGAATAATATGTTGGATTAGCTAATACGATTAGCTAATGTACAAGCCACATCCGGCCTAACAAGCCGAATACAAAAGTGCAGTCTCCTATAGCAGAGACTGTACAGTTTATAAATCAA
>JBBPSD010001220.1:0-10903 GCA_038093415.1 Xerocomellus chrysenteron | reverse complement strand
CAAAATTTGCCGTAATACTTCCGCTTCCCAGGATAGTGGCATGCCTTGTTATTTTGCTTGAGATACTCAAGGAATGCATCGACAGCACAACCTTGATAAGTGGAGGTTAACCCCTTCCTCAGTGTACTCAACTGGGCCTCCGAGATGCGGCCTGTGTATTTCGTATAGGGACAAACTGAGACATGTGCGAGGAACCTACCCGACACTGATACAGGAGCCTGAAGGAAGTCTGCAGGTGACGAGGAGCTTAAGCAAAAAACGAAACCCCACTACCCATGATTAGTGCACATACCAAGTGCGCGAATATGACAATATGATCCAGTTCTCCAAGCATCCTCTAACTTGGTCGCTAGCGAAGGATATTGCGTAAAGAGTGAAATAAGGCTATCAAGATTTTTAGACTCCAGTCGGTCGTCACCGCGAATCACTTCGTGGAGTACATATGCCAGTTCCGAGACCGATGGTGAAGAAAATTCTCTGCCCTCGAGCTTGCCCCCAAGCTGCCGAGCCACTGCTTTATCCATCTCTTGATGCTCGTTGTCTGTGTAGGGCACAACATTTGAAGCAAGTGAAGAACCAGATGGAAGCCCATCACCAACATGCATCGAGGTTGGACTAGTGCTGTCGTCATCCATAATAATGATAGAGGTTTGATGAAAACAAGGTACCGAGGGGACAAACACAACGCGCCACATCCGTGGCAACCGGCTGGCAACCCCCGAACCCTTATACGATTTCTCTTCGTCACAAACGCACGCCGCCATGGCTGCACGACCTCTCAACGATGACGAAGTTTTGAGCGAGATGAACAAGATGGTTCGTTCGTAGATCCGTCCGTCACACGTTACTCAACGCAGAGGGTGTCCAGGTGGCTTTCATCAAGCAGGAGGCCCTGGAAAAGGCTCGGGAGATCAGGGTCAAAGCTGATGAAGAGTTTGCCATCGAGAAGGTACATATTTCTCGACGCGGAGTGAACAGTCGATCGCTCACCCGGCTCATGCTCCAATTCGTCCCGGCTAGGCCAAGCTCGTCAAGCAAGAACAGAAAACGATTGATGCGCAGTACGAAAAGAAACGCAAGGGAGTCGAGGTTGCGCAAAAGATGTACGTATGTCTGCCGGCGCTCGTCTTGCTGTCGTGATGTGTGCTCATTCAGCGACGGACACGTAGTGCGCAATCTAATCTGACGAACAAGTCGCGTTTGCGACTTTTGCATCACAGGGAAGAGCAGATCCAGGAATTGTTTGCAACGGCGCGTTTGCAGATCGTGACATCTGCCGAGGATGAGGGCAGGTACTCGCAATTTCTCGAAGGGGCTATTATCCAGGGATTCCTTCAACTCATGGAGCCAAACGTTACATTGATCGTACGCGAAAAAGACCTCGAACGGGCGCAGAAAGCTGCAGAAGCTGCTGCTGAGACCTACAGCCAACTCAGCGGTCGTCAGGTAGCTTTCGTCGCTCAGGGAATACTGAACGACGAAAGGTATGGTTCTGTTTCCTTTTGGTATATTATCCAAGCTTATGGCCCACTATCGACTAGTTCTGGAGGCGTCAAACTCGCGAACGGCAGCAAGCGGATAACGATCGACAATACCTTGGATGAGCGTTTGAGATTGCTGGAAGACAGAGTAAGCAGCTTCTTCGGGCAACAAGGCTCAGCCACTGATATTCCAGTAGATGTTACCAGAGATCAGGAGAGATTTGTTCGGTCCCAACGAGAATAGAAAATTCTATTCATAAGGCTATGCGGACCATTGGAATCAATCATGAATCGAGTCCCCAGCAGCCGGCCTAATCACGAAATACGATGTCTGATACTTATCGGGTATTTTATTGGCCCGGCCCAATATATCATGTTCACTCTTCGACGATAATTTGTCGTTGACCACTTTGTACGAGATACTAGTAGCTTGATGTGTACGAACTTGCAGTGACTGGCCGCATCCTTCCCTCGAAACAAAAAGAATCCCACAACAATGCATTAAGGGGGAATCGAACCCCCGGCGGGTCGATGGCAACGACCCAGGTTACCACTACCCCATTAATGCTGTACAAGGGGCCAGAGCGAGTGCTCACAACTTCACAAGTGTTTGGCACCATACGAGGTCAATCGTCATGCGGCTCGTCGTCGCCTTTACCACGCACAACTTTGTTTAGACAGATTTAGCTCATGCCTTTCGCCACGGTGCTGCACCACGCCAACTCCTGCGCCGCGTATTCAAGTCCGTGGATCGCAGCAGCGCGGGTATCATGAATATTGGCCACGGGCTTTCGCATCATTCATCGATCGAGGGCAACACATCGGGACTAGAGAGACGTACCCTCGTCGGCCGGTTGGCAGTTCTGGAACGATCATTCCCGCTGCATGACGATAACCATCATGCGCTGATCGAACATCGGGTCGGCCATGGGCATGATGGGGCCACCACGTGTTATACGACAGGCTGTCCAGTGTCCTACTCCGTTCAAGTACCCGCTCCACCGTACGACCGATGGTGCCATGACGAATCTATGAGCACAGCTCTCGTCTATCGCTCTACCTGCTCTATGTGTGTGATCCGCGGTCTAACGGTAGGTCGTGTACACGAATGAAGGGGGTGACAGCAAGGCGGGAATGAAATCCGGGTATCGATGGCAAATGCTCCCACACAGGGTTGTGCATATGGAACGGACACGATAACCGGGAGGGAAAGCGCAAGTTCATGGCAGCAGTCCAAGAGGATATAAGTATAAGTAATTTGACGTGCGGTGGGAGTGCTTGGCCGTGCGTTATGATATAATTAGGTAGGATCCGTACGGAAACACGGTGGAGCCAATGCATCGAATGAAAGACGCGCGGATGAATCCTGTTCAACCCAAGACATGTCCGTCCAATGGTATGTTTATGTCACGTGGATTCATGTACATGCACGGAACCAAGGCATGGTGACACGGCGTGTGCTTGCTTATGTAGCGATATGGTGCATGAGGAGAACGTGCAGTGGACGACACCATGATGTTTAGTACGAGAATATCATCAACCATGGGTTGAGAACGATCTAGAGACGCAGCGGGAATCACCGCGATTGGTCAGCGTTCGTAAAGACAGAGTGACATGCATGCGTGAGTATAACGCGGCATCTCGAGATTCGGAAATGTCCATGTAGAGGCCGATCACGAAAAGGAGACCATAGAGGCTTCGGCGGAATGGAGCGAATGGAAGAATACTCACCGGGAACAATAGATGGCATGTACAAACAATCCTATGATGCAGAGCATATTAGTGTAAGAACAAGTATTCGGGAAAGGAAAACACCAACGCAAGCGGAAGAATGACAGCCCACCCATTTCCGGTGAGCTGCCATTGATAAGGAACAAGCGGTGTGCTGACGACAATCATGCCCACTATGAGCACGATGCACACGAGGAAGGAAAACCAAAACCTGCAGGATGGGGTCGCGTATCAGCACAAATCGAATTACCTCGTCGGGTAATGGAACCGTGGATATCGGGAGAAAGTATGTGGGTGCGCGAGTGCAGTTGGCGCCAGGAGGTTCCAGCACGTGTATGCCAGAGCGGGACATGGGGAATGCGGCGTTAGACGACAAAAGCTTACCTCTTCAATATTCTCGGTACTTCCTTGAAGAAATTGGATCGTTCAACTTCCTTCTTCGTAGCCGTCCAAGTGATATTGTATGAAAATAAGTGCGCCAGCATGGCTAGTGAAAGCGGGATACCAAGGCCGCCGAAGAAGAAGAAGCTGGTATCCAATAAATTCCTACTACTAAGGCAGTCAGAATCAGAATTCAAAACTCACAAGAATGGTATCCACATCAAATTTTCCAAGAAAGCCCATACTATGCCCTTGTCGCCTAGTCGGTACTGCAGGAGCGTGTAACCGAGATTTCCGAGGCCGAAAAACACGACGGTTGTAGCCAGCCAGATCTCGAAGCTGTGCATGTAGAAACCATCAACGGGAAACTGAAATCCCAGCAAAAAGTAGTTCAGGAACGAGAGCGTGACAGAAACGGAAATTCCATCTACAAATCATCGCCGGTGAGCCATACGAAAGGAATCGAATGAAATAAGACAGACAGTACGAGAACATATCTTGTTCAAAAAGAATAGTCAGATCAAGCTAAAATCTCGCGTCGGAAATGGGGAACGTACAAGACAACATGGAGATCTTGTAATGTGTCGGAGCGCTTGACCACAAGAATTTGTGAATTTGGTGATTGATGGGTCCCTTGCGCCACCATTGCACAAGCGGGTTGAACAACAACCTATTGAGGTAATAATACCCACGAAGTCGAGATAGGCAGAATACTTACTCGCTACACCCATAGGCGTACTTTTGCCAGCGGTTGAGCTCGTCGTCTACCGTGAGTGACACACCTTCCTTAAAGGCACATTTGGAGTATGATGCCCATCTGAATGAGAAGCACGGGTCAATAGCAATACGATTTCCGGATACGAGGCTGGAGCCAACATACCGGATAATGTACCCACGTAATTGTAATCTAAGCGCCATATCAAAGTCCTCACTTACGTTGGATTCCGACCATATCTTTTGTTTACCGTCCGTGGGGTCGACGAAGGCTGCGTCTTGGAGTGCCTGCCAACGAAGGAAAGCATTATGACCGACGAACGGGGCGACTTCACCATTGGCGCAAGCCATGGAGATACATTTATTGATTCGACGTGTGAAGTATGCAATCCCGTTTTCAAAATAGTGGTGCGCGACCTGCATGACGTCTGGAGTGTCTGTGAGCACACCAAGCAGAAGCAATAGATAGGATAGAAGCCACAGACCGCTTTCGTGCTGTAGCACTCCAAGTTCTTGGCTCGCAAGCTCCGCGAATTCGCGCGCAGCATCACGGAAACAGTCCTCCGGTACAACAGTATCAGCGTCGACAAGTAAAATTATGGGACCAATGCGGATTGAGCGAGAGTTTGCGGCCCAAGGACGGTAGAGGCCGCCAGATTCCGCGAACACTGATCATGTGAACCTCATTAGTGGTAACAGACAATGGAAACGGAGAACCGAAGCTACCTTCTTCCATTGCCATCTGCAATGCACGTTCTTCCAGGTCTTCAATTACAGGAAATGAAGGACTAGGTGTATTCGGTCCTCCAGAGCCATTGGTAAAAACAAGAGAAGAAGTTCTCGGGGTTCCAGGTCCAGTAGGGGTGCCAGTACCACTCGGTGCTTGGACTGCGTATGGCGGAATCACACTTTGGTCGTTTCCTGCACGCCCTTCGTATTGCAACCCGCATGTACCGGATGTCGTGCCAGTGGCGGGGCCATCTAACCCAGATGTAGAAACAGAACCCCTGCAGTTTGTTGAGGAAGTCTCCGATTGGAGTCGCTCGAGGATGCGCTCCATGCGTAAACTTAGATCGAGGGCATAGTTCATGTTCGACGCCTTCTTAAAACGACCCGCACGTTTAAACCCTACAAATTACTGTGCAATTCGATCACTCCACGATACGAAACACACACCTTGTGGATCGGTCTTGGCGTTGTATGTATGCGCTGGACGAGCGACCCAACCGATGTTGTGCGTAGCATAGAAGGTCAACCTGGCAGAGGCCTCGGCGGGAGGGAGAAGACGCAAACCGTCGTCATTCACGAATATGGTAGACGTTCCGCCTTGTCGGGCGTAGATCTGCATGGCACGCTTGAGTGACTCTATCGATGGAGCCCTGATTTGGTCGTTAGGCAGTTCGTGATCGGATGAACAAGGCGAGAGTCTCTCACAAGACGGCATCCAGCCCTTCTTTGTAAACTGGCATTTGGATCGTGAGGTGAGGCAGTGCAGCATCCACTTCCTTGTTTGGTTTGGGCGGGATTGCGGAGTAATATCGCGAATTCTCGTAATAGTGTGCGATTGGACCAAACGACATTGTCAGGTTCTGGACAAGTTGAAGGGAAAAGAACTGCAAGAAGAATTGTGTTAGCAGATACTCATACGTAAGACGCAAGCGTACTGACCAATGATATGGCGAATAGGAGTGGAACGAGGACGAGGAGTATGAAATGTTTGAAGTCTTGGTCGAGCATATACTCCTGCACGAGAATCTTGACGCCGTTGCCCACGAACACTGGAATGAGAAACGAATTTACGGACCACTACATTGATTACCGTAGGTGTTCTCACCTGCGGCAAGCCCTGCAGCCACGCCGTTATAAACTGGGGCATAAAGCACTGTAGTGCGACGAGACGGTTCTTGGTCCGCCTTTTCACATTCAGATGGGGACCTGGGAACCTTGCGTCCATACCACGTGCGGCGCAATCGTGGTGGAGTGGGACTTGGGCTCTCGGATTCGACGTGTTTCTCTTGCGCCTGGGGAGTGCCCAAGTTGGAGTGGCCAGAGCTTGAGGCGGGTGCGGAAGGGGTGGAGATCACGGAGGAGGTGAGAGGGGGGCGATTTCTCCACAAGAGGCGTATGAGACGGTCTTCGAAATCGCGAGCAATGGGTATGATGGTATCCAATGAGTCAGACCAGACGACGAGGACACGCTCATCGCGCTGGAGAGGTGCTAAGGAATCGAGGGGAGGCCAGAGGAGGGAACGCACGTACGATGAATGCAGCATTTTGCTCCTTGTCGGCCTGCGGAAGGAGGACCATGGTGTCAATGATCTGAATGCGGGTGTTTGCGTCGACATAGATACAGTCTGCCTTTTCGTCGTTGGCAGACTCTGCGAGAGCGGCATGCACAGCAGCGCTTCTGACTTTGACGGCGACCAGAGGGTTCAAGGCAGCGACGGCAGCCTCGAATGGCTCGAGGGCGGCGACCTCGTAAGGAAAGACGCGAAAAGAGCCATCGTGAGTGCGGAGACAAACACCTGGCGGGACGGCGTCTTCGTTTGGACGAAACCAAGCGTCACCCTGGGTCTGCTTGAAGACCCAGTGGAGGGTGGCATCGTATCTGTCGTAGTCCATGGCGGCGACAGCGAGTGATAGGGTAGACTGGCACATACCTTATATAATGAAGAGGCCATCTGAGATCGACCCAAATCGGGAACTCGACACGCGAGGTGGAGTGGGTAAGGACAGGCAAGGACGGGCGGAGAAGCGGCGACTCGAACAGGAACGAGTTGTGTCCTCGTTTCGCTGTAATCCCTAATATAAGTATAATATATCTTGAGTGTGCGGTCCCACATATGAGGTCGTGGGATGACAACGCCGCGCACTTGAGCACCCCTCCGAACTCTCTCCCCCACAATGTCCCCCAGCTATCGCCGCCCGACGAGCGGTCAGTCCTACACTGCGTCCAGCGAAGAGGACTCGCTCACCGGTCACACTCTCTCGAAGTTGTCTCCCCCTCGTCCATTCTTCCTCGCGTCGTCCCGCCATGCAGATGAAACAACCTCGTCCGTAGAAAACGGCTCGGATTCTGACCGTGACCTACCTCCGTCTTCGCCGTCCACCACCGTCTCCCCTCGAAGCTCCGTGGCAGCCTCCTCCGTACGCAAGACCCCACGCAACCATCGTCGTCGCTCCCAGCTCGCAGTCAGCGGAGACCACGCAGACGAGCAGACCTGGACACCCTCCAGTCTATACGAAACCGGCCAGCAGAGACCCCCTCCATCAGCGTACACCTTCCCATTCCAGGCTTATCCAGGAAACCCAGATCCCCTGCCGGGATCCATCCCGCGGAAGAACAGCGTTGATTCCATTCGCATGGTTTCCCGCTCGTCGACAGCCCGTACGCCACGCATCAACAAGCTAGGCGATGCAATCGGAGCCGAGGGTTTGCCGCTTCCCCAGCCACCCTTCCTGTCAAATCCTCGCTCCAACGTACCTTATCACTCTTCGGCTGGCTCGGTATCAAACACCACGCTCTATCGCTCGTCCGCCGCTGCGGGCATCGCAGATACGGGATCGTCGACCCTTCCGAGGGCCAGCTCAGCAACGACGATGACGTTCCGTAGCCCCTTTCTTTCTCCCGCGTCGCGTCCGTCGAGCACATGGTCGTATAGCAACGCTCTTCCCTTCAACGCACCCTCCAACACAAACTCGACGACGGTGCTTCCCTTGCCTCCTATCCAAAAGAAGGCAATGACGTCCACCCGCTTGCGCGAGAAACTCGGCGACGAGGACAAGCCCTGGCTGGCGCTCGAGAAGACCAAGCTCGAGCGCGCGAGCAAATGGGTGACGTTTGCGGGGCTGCTATTAGGGATCGTAGTCGCAGCGATATTGATCTTTCGCGGATACCAGACGGTCCATATCCTTCAAAACAGCCAGCTGTGCATCGTCCTGGATGACGACTTCAGCGGAGGGAGCCTCGACACGAGCACCTGGTCGCTTGATGTGGAGCTGGGTGGATTTGGGTGAGTGCGACAACAAACGTGGATGGAAATGGTTCTACGTGCCTCACAGAAACAACGAGTTTGAGATGACGACGAATTCACCGAGCAACGTCTACATCTCCAACGGGCAACTGTACATCATGCCAACACTCACCAGCGACACGATCTCGGGCGGATATAGCTCTGTTATGGACGGCGCAACGTACACGCTGGACGGGTGCACTGCAAGCAATGGTAGGTCCGTGAGAGAGAGACCACAGTCGTTCGCTGATCGGGTGGTAGGCGTCAGCGACCAAGGAGCGTTCGTGCTTCCTTACCTAAAAAGGCAAGCCACCGGAAATGGAACCACGGCCAACACGACCGTCACCGGGGGCAACAGCACGACCTCTGGCGGTGGAACCAACTCGACCACCTCGTCCAACTCTACCTCGTCCACCAGCGGAGGCACCAATGCATGCACCGCCGTGTCCTCGGCCCAGGCCGGCACCGTCATCAACCCCGTCATGAGCGGCCGCATCAACACCCGGGGTACAAAGTCCATCAAGTACGGCAAGGTCGAAGTACGCGCCAAATTGCCCCAGGGTGATTGGTTATGGCCTGCGATATGGATGTTGCCCGCGGGTAACGACACCTCCACCGCCCAGGGCACCGGCGTCTACGGCGGGTGGCCGGTGAGCGGGGAGATCGACGTATGTGGTCTTTTTCGCGTCGCATTCGATGCTAACGTGTTCGGCGCAGATCATGGAAGCGAGAGGCAACCTGCCTTCGTACCCTTCCCAAGGATCCAACTATGTGCGCTCGAGCATGAACTATGGTCCTTTCCCTTCCGGCAGTACACCCATATCGACCGGTAAGCTGTAGTTCGCGTGCGTCGTCGCGCTGAACGCGACCACGACCTCCTCAGACTCCAGCGGTGTCACCGCCACCCTTCTCAAGAGCCTCTACGGTTGGGTGAGCACGAAACAAGGAAACTTTGCGAGCGACTTCCACGTGTATGCGATGGAGTGGACAGAGACATGGATGCGGTTCTACACGGACAGTCGACTACAAGCCATGATCAATCTCGACATCTCGTCCACGAACACGGACTCGTATTTCTTCAATGTAGGTGGCTTCCCCGCGGTGGCGATGAACATGTCGTCTGGCAAGTACATCGAGGTTCTGGATCCGTGGTCAACAGCCTACGGTGGCACCGCAGCTGCACCGTTTGATCAACGTGGGTATATGCTTGACACTCCTTTTTTCCATCCATCCTGATGTGACGTACATGATAGAGTTTTACTTGGTCATCGACCTTGCAGCCGGCGGAACCAGCGGATGGTTCCCTGACGGCGTTGGCGGGAAACCCTGGTATGATGGCTCAGCGAGTATGTGGAATCCTAAAGTGAGTTAAAGATGGAGTGCTGACATGATGACTCGACAGCGGCAATGCGTGATTTTGCCTCGGCACAGAGTACATGGAGTGCAACGTGGCCGTCGAGCGCTGATAGCCGTGCGTTTAGAATGTGAGTGTCAACATAGCCCTCCCGCTTCCCGAAAGCGTTCCTCATTGTTGTTCTATGCAGTGACTATGTCAAGATGTGGCAACTTTGTTAGATGATAGTCTCGCCAGGTGTTTGGACGGACAATAGTTATGTTTTCTTGCTTCGTCGCATGTTGATCTCCAGCGTGTGTTCCAGGAAACTTGCATCTTTTATTTCATTCATATCGTGAACTTGAAGGGACTTGCTAAACTCTGTACCTTTCACGGTACCTACAACATAACTGCATTCTCCGCGTGCATAGCCGAACTCCTAGATGACAGCTAATGTAGTATTTTGTGCATCATTTTCCATTCGGTGCTGGTTGACTCATCATCGTTACACACTTCTACTATGTAGTGAAGATACTTTGAGAATATCGTCGAATCTGCCGGGTTATTTCTCCCCGAATGTCTAGCATCTCACGTCCCCATCCACTATTCACACAGCTTCGGAAAGCTTTTCCTTGAAGAGTTTCTCCGCATCGGTCCACACCCGAGCACTTTCTCGCTTGGGAAGCTCCAGCAATGAAGGGAGTAGATCGGTGCTGAACTGCTCCGACGCTTCTCGAGGCAGCAGCGTAGGCAAGTGGTCGATCGATATCACCAACAGGGGTGCCACGCCGTCCCTAGATACACTCTCAACAGCCCGTTCACGCATAGGCAGACCAATCAAACACTTACTCGAGCTCAACAGGCACGGTAGGATTCGGGAAGGTGGTATTGATACTATAGATGGGTATCGGATTGAACGGATTGGTGGTGTCACAGCTGACATCCACAACGATGGACAACCTTCTCGACTGGCCGGCCGCGTTGATCTGTTCTTTTGTGAGGAAAGGCGGGATGGACGACGAGAGGTAGATGCAATTGATGAAGATGTCGACGTCGAGGATCTCTCGGAATGGGCCGCCCTTGGCCGTCTCCGCCAAATCCCACTTGAGGATGTCATCTCTGAAGCCACGATCGTCGGCGTCAATCCTTGCCATCATCCACCAACGCACGCACTCACTCGTCGAGACCAATCTTGCGAAGGAGATCGACAGCACCGCGTCCACATCGTCCGAGAGCACCGATCACGAGGG
>JBBPSD010001219.1:0-10915 GCA_038093415.1 Xerocomellus chrysenteron | reverse complement strand
ACAAACCTGCTCTTCTTAACAACCTCGGCAGCTCCTTCAAAGCTCGTTTCAAGCGCCTCGGAGAGCTGAGTGACCTCGAGGACGCAATTTCGAGGCATAGGGATGCTGTTGACCTCACCCCTCATGGTCATCCTCACAAGCCTGGCTATCTTAGTAACCTCGGCTACTCCTTGGTCACTCGTTTCGATCGCCTTGGGGAGCTGAGTGACCTCGAGCATGCAATTTCAACGCTCAGGGATGCTGTTGACCTCACCCCTCATGGTCACCCTCACAAGCCTGCTCGTCTTAACATCCTCGGCAGCTCCTTCAAAGCTCGTTTCAAGCGCCTCGGGGAGCCGAGTGACCTCGAGGACGCAATTTCGAGGCATAGTGATGCTGTTGAGCTCACCCCTCACGGTCACCCTCACAAGCCCACTTGTATTCACAACCTCGGTACTTCCCTCAAAGTTCGTTTCGAGTGCCTCGGGGAGCTGAGTGACCTCGAGCGCGCAATTTCAATGCTCAGGGATGCTGTTGACCTTACCCCTCGTGCTCACACTCACGAGCCTACCATTTTGAACAGCCTTGGCAACTCCTTGGTCACTCGTTTCGAGCGCCTCGGGAAGCTGAGTGACCTTGAAGATGCAATTTCAACACTCAGGGATGCCGTTGACCTCACCCCTCGTGGTCACCCTCACGAGCCTACCCTTCTGAACAGCCTCGGAAACTTCTTGGTCACTCGTTTCGAGCGCCTCGGGGAGCTGAATGACCTCGAAGACGCAATTTCTGCGCTCAGAGATGCTGTTGACCTCACTCCTCACGATCACCCCGACAAACCTGTTTGTCTTAACAACCTCGGCAACTCCTTCAAAGCTCGTTTCGAGCGCCTTGGGGAGCTGAGTAATCTCGAGCAAGCAATTTCCTTGTATTTGCATGCTGCTTCCGCCCCCATCGGCCCTATTAGTGTTCGATTTCATGCATCACAGAAATGGATATCGTGTGCTCGGCATATACGCCATCACTCTCTCCTCCATGCATATTCTGCTTCCATTAACCTCTTTCCTCAACTCGCATGGATTGGCCTCCCTCTTACGCACCGTTTCCTTGAACTTACGCGAAGTGCCGATGTTGTGCGGGAGGCTGCTGCTGCTGCTTTGGACTCGCGACTCCCGGAAACCGCTCTGGAGTGGCTCGAGCAAGGACGCTCGATCGTTTGGGGGGAGCTGTTTCAGCTTCGTAGCTCCTACGAAGAGTTGTCATCTTCTTATCCAGACCATGCCCGTAGACTTCGGGAACTTTCCGCCGCATTAGAGCATGCTAGTGCCACTCGCGAAAAATCCTTGTCCGCACTCTCGGAACAGACTCGAAGCGCAGCGCATCGTGTGACTGAGTCCTTGCAACAAGAGGCTGACAGACACCGTACGCTCGCGATCGAACGAGATAAACTGCTCCAGGAGATTCGACGCTTTCCTGGCTTCGAGCAATTCCTTCTTCGCAAAGAGTTCTCTCAGCTCCGAGCTTCGGCACACTCCGGACCGGTAGTCATCCTCAACGCTGCAGAAAGCCGCTGCGATGCGTTGATTGTTATTGCTGATGTCGATCATGTAATCCATGTCCCGCTTCCCAATTTCACTTTCCAGAGATCCGCGGGTCTTCAGAACATGCTGGAGAAATTGCTTGGTCATGCTCGTGTCATACGCTGTGACGACAGGGAGGGGAAGATTGCAACATGGGGCAGCGTTAGCTGGGAGCCGCTCTTGTCCACCTTGTGGAACAGCGTCGTCAAACCAGTCCTGGATGCCTTGGCTTTCTCAGTACGTGATATCGTGTCACCTGAATTTATACCTTGATCCGTCCATCTGTCTCTGAACAGACTCTTGGAGATCTACCACGCATTTTTTGGTGTCCGACTGGCCCTTTCGTGTTTCTTCCTATCCATGCAGCTGGTTTTTATGACACCCAGCATTCCCAACCTGGGCACAAAGTATCCGACTTCGTCATCTCGTCATACGTCCCTACTCTCAGCATTCTTGGGCCGTCACCCAATCCCGATGCGGCACCTAGCGGCGATCTCCGCCTCCTTGCTGTTCGTCAGCCATCCTCAGATGGTCTGTCCCGACTTCCAGGAGTGGCCACCGAGTTGGAACACATCATGGCGGTAATCCAAAATTCTCCTTCAGCACGCACCACCCTCCTGGAATCCTCTGATGGCACAGTCGAGGATGTACTTGCCCTCATGAAGGAGGCAGACTGGGTCCATTTTGCATGCCACGGAATCCAAGATACCGCAAGTCCGACTGAGAGTGGTCTTTGTCTCGCCGATCGACGACGCTTGAAAATATCTGATATTATTGCGTTGTCACGTCCCCATGGTGGGCTTGCCTTTCTCTCCGCATGTCAGACGGCGACGGGTGAGGAGGCTCTCTCCGACGAGGCCATCCATATCGCAGCGGGAATGTTGTTTGCGGGTTACGGGGGGGTCGTTGGTACGATGTGGTCGATCAGCGATAAGCTTGCGCCTTATGTGGCAAGGGACGTATACGAGCAACTGCTTCGGAACGGCACCAGGCCGGATTATCGGGAGGCTGCACGAGCGCTGCACGGAGCTGTTGGGCGTCTTCGAGATAGTGGCAGAGCGTCCTTCGCCACGTGGATTCCGTTCATCCACGTAGGTCTTTGAATATCATGTCTTCTACTGTCACGGTATTGTACTTATGACTCGTCATGTACACAGATGGATTGACTTGCTCGGTCATGTCTTCATATTGAAATGTATTTTTATTGTAATCGCCTCTCGTAGCCATCGGCAAGGGGTGGATGGACCCAGCCTAAGAGCCCCGAGATGTGTGGATCCAAGCAGGCACTCGCGATTGTTCCTCTGGCCTGACGGGAGGAGAAAGTTAGACTACTTCTTCGGACCAGTGTTACAGTACTTATTATCGTCTCCCAGAGAGCACAGCAATGATCGTGCACCAAAAAGTCTAACAAAAGACCGAGTTATGCCCGCTCGATCCGAGTCGAGACTTGCTGACAGCAGCCCGGGATCTCGACCCATCAAGATCGCGACGTCACTGGCGCACAAGGCATCGGCCGTGCCATCGCCATCAATGATCTCGCTCCAAACAAGGACCGCCTAGAGACCTTCTCGAATGAGATCAGCGCAAAAGGCCCGTCGGTCGTGTGTCGTCTGCGCGGACGTGAGCGTCGAGGCACACGTCAAGGGCATGGTCGACACGGTCGTGGAGGTGTTGTGACCGTGCATGTTCCACCCGACGATTTAGGGTGGTCCTTTCAAGTTTGCAACCCGGGTTCTAACATTCACCACGGGGACGCGGGTGTGTGACCTAAAATGGAAACTCAAGTAATTAGTTTCACGCTTCGTTGTGGATCACAATGTGAGCCTCTGAACTTTGAAGGTGAATACTAGTTACATCACGTCGTCGAAGCACAAAAGATATGAATTCGGGATGAAACTGCTAATGAACACGAGCAAGTAAAGGGCACACTGTTACTTGGAGCCTGTATCCTTCACCTTGGACTCGAGCTCAGCCTGTAAACGCTCGTCAGCACTCTTCGACGACAGTGTAAGACAGTTTTATCTGTTAGCTAAAATTGCGACGCACCAGCTCTTTCTTCTTCTCTTCAATCTGTACACGTCTGTGAGCATCACCGGGGACGGGGACAGCAAATTTGGCATACCTGAGACTTGAGCTTGCGCAGCAACTCGGCGTCGTGTCGGCGTGCATATTCCTCTGTGACAGGTGAAACCTCTATAATCAGGCCAGCCAGTCAAGCTTACCTTCGTAAGCCCTCTCCTTCTTTCTGTAAAATTGGTTATTGTCAAGCCTCACTGGAGACTGTCAAGAAAACACGCACCCGAATTCCTTGCTTTGCGCAACACTGCCCTCTCTGGAGCTGGAAGTGTACGCCCTCACGAGAGTGGCGCGACTAGCAAGGGTGGCGGGTACTCGGCGAGTAACAACAGAAAGCATCGTAGATATCGTCCGACTGTGTAGCGAGCTCGTTTTTGTAGTCGGCGCAAGTGAGGACGTAGACACCCGGCAAAGGGGCGAACATTGTGTGACATCAAAATTGGCTGCGTCACTCTGTGTCACGTCACACATTCTAGTTCTCTCGTTTTGCAGTCATGTCCTCGGTGCGTCTCCTCACGCAGGTGGTTAGTCCCGTCTTCCTCCTCGTCGTCCGAGTCGCGCTCATCGCGCTTGTCGTCCTCAGTCTCGAAGTGCCCGCAGTGCACGAGCCTTCTCCTCCTCAGTTACCCGCCGAGGTATCCTTTCCGCATTTCGCCGATCCAGCGGCGCACTGACATATCACTCTAGACCTCGTCCAAGACCTTTACATCAGAGAAGTCAAATCCTACAAACCACCCGTCGCTGTGCGTATTCAGCCTCTGGTTCGTCTTGGCTTTCTGACTCGGAATCGTGATCGCGTAGGCCAGGGATGCCCACGTCGGAAACGTGAAATTGTTCGTTTCACCTGCTGCACCCAAACCTCCAGTTCTCCCTGCAGACCTCGCAGCAGACCTTGCCGCATACGACGCCGCAGAACCAGTAAAAGCAGAGGTCGAGGCTGTCAAGCCTACCGGTCACTCGGGAGAGGAAGTCGGAGGCGGCGCAGAGGCATTCTTGACCTTCTTGGAAGCAGATGTAAAGCCTGCAGAGGTTCACCACTGATGTTCAAAATTAGATCGCGAAACTGCCAATAGATTATCCCAGCGGTATTTTTGTCGTGTCGTGTTTGCCCGCACACCACTGGTGAGGTGCAGTAAGCCATCGCTCTTTCTTTTGAACTTTTAACATGTCTGGCCTATTGCTGTGAGACCGACGAACGTTGGTATGGAAATGTCTTCACTTCATCACTGCCAACCTGCAAACTGACTTTGGATGCAAGATTGTCGAATCAACCTCGGGGCTGTGAATATCTTTGAAGCCGCCATCTTTCCTTGATCAACTTCTCGTGATGTGCAGACGGAGCGTTTACTAAATGAGTTCCCCCAGTATGGTTCTTCATGAAGTCTAATTTCTTTGAACCTCGCGTTCTGGGTGCTTGTCTTCTCGCCATGTCACTTGGCGCACGTCGGTGGCGTGAATCTACGCCTAATGAGGACGGGTCTACGCTACTGGAGAGTGTAGACCACAACAAACGTTCCCCTCATCATCCTGTGTCGCATCCTCCCTCCTGGTTATCCTACATTTTAGCCTGTTCTTCGTATCTGTCAACCATTCCTCCTCCGCCCACGTCTTAACATTGAGTTACTCCAACAAAACACACCAGTAACTATGCTAGCTTCTGTCAGTGCTTTGTGGAAAGAGGCCAAGGATGCTAGGCCACTGGCACCCTCTGACCAGGTGTCCCCGAATTCTCCGCGCTCCCGGGCGTCGGAGGGCCCGCCAGCAGGGACATCGAACTCGGGGAAGGGGATCCGGAACGATGAATGCCCGCCCAAATTCCCGGAATCGTTTCTCTGCTGGAAGGCAGAGTCTCACTGGGAGAAAACTCGATGGCAGACTTGTGAGATCCTGCGGTGTGGGCCAGTGTGAGTTGATTGCGAGAAGAAGCTTGCTTGTAAGTAACTTGCAATAACCCACACACCTCTGTCACCCGCTCGCACAGAACCCCAGTTCCCCAAATAGGAAGGACTACCTATATTTTGGTGCGTTGGGGGGGCGAGGAAACAGTACACAGCATTTGGCGAGATTGGCATGTAAGACAAGTTTGTTCAAGTTCAAGACGCGGATTGTTTTGCGTCTCTGGAGTCCGAGTACCAAAGCGTTGGGAATAAACCACACCAGGAATGCGGTATTTCGTCAACCAACAGTAGTCGCACTTGGATACGTGTGCTCTGTGTTTCATACAAGGAATGAAGGGTATTCTACGTTGAAGAATACCGGCTTCCCGGAAAGAAAACAAGGCATGAGAGTTTGAAGGAAGCCCAATGCAAGCCGAGCAATGACGGTGGTGAAGCGGGACGACAGGCTCGCTGTTCGTCTCTACCACTTTGATGGTGCGTTGGGCGATGGACGATCGTCATCCGGTCATGTAAACCCAAGGGACGAACGTGGGCGGATGGTGAACGCATGAGCCAAGAATCAGATACATGTCGTGTTTGATCTCGTCTCCACTAAAGGTAGGGTCCAAGAGCGTGGCCAAGGCGTTTTCAAGGCCCCCGCGGATGGAGAGATAGGGAGTATGCGCCAAGGTAGACAATGAGTTGTATTCGATCGATGGGGACGCCGCCTGCGCTATCGGACACGTCGGTGCCTGCGCCGCCATCGTCGCATGTGTTGGTGTGATGATGGTCGTGGTAGCAAGCCAAGGCGATCTGCGAAATGCGGGTTGGGGGACTTTTGACTTTGTGGGCGGGTGTATCAGACAAGGAAGGACACGAACAGTTTGACCTGAGAAACCTCTGAACCCGTCGAACTTCCTCCATATATCGGGAACAAGAAATGTAGTAGAGGCAAACAAGACGTACTTGTTTCCGAGGGAGGTTACAGAAGCCTGTGAGCGAGAGCGTCGAATTGTCGCTTGGTTTGGTGTCTAATGTCCTGAGGTCGTGCATGATCGTCGAGTTAGATGAGACATAGGTGGAAAGTCGGCGCACAGGCAATCTTCTCCGACTGCTTCCTGACTGGAAAGTTAGCGGCCGTGCACACAAGCGACGGAAAGGACCTTTGTGAATACGAGTTTTGTGTTGACACCTTTCTCTGGCCCGTTCAGGAAACACGGTACCGTGACCATCAGGCTTTCCCTCAGCTTTCAGCATTTCTATCGCACTCGCTTGCATCCTGCCCACATGCCTTTGCTCAACCTCTCCTTAGGTCTCATTATTCATAGAAAAGTTCGAAAGATGCATCCCATACCATAATTTTCGGGAATGGGAAGGTGTCCACTCCCGATGGGCAAACACCATCACTTTTCCGGCGCCCCTAACCGCCCTTGGACTCTTTTCATGAGCAGACACGGCGACATCACTCGGAATGAATCACGAGTGTAAGGCGTACTCGACAGGTGTATGGGTTCCATCACGGTGGCAGTAGTTGAGGCCCGGGAGGCGACGCGAATTGAACTGGCGACACAGAAATTGGGAAGTGTTCCCGAAGACGATGATCATGATCCCACTATTGTGTCAAATAAAAGCTGAGAACCTCGCCGAGTAGGATACGGTTGAAAGGTCGGGGGTGTGGGTGGCCGCTACGTTCCAATGCTTCGCGGCCGGGAGAGGACGAAGACCTGCTCGAGGTCCCGGGCCCTCATGAACCCCTAGTTGGAATTGGGTTTTCGCCAAACAAATAGTCCGCAAGCCACTGCCGTTGTCTTTCGTTCCTGGCCCGGCGCCCGCGTGCACAACATACCAGTGTTTTTCTAAACCACTGCGTTGAATCAAGTCCGGTGGGTCAGCATGGATTCAGAAGGTACTTGTGTTTATCTGTCTCCATGCAACGCAGTGAATGACGTACCTACCAGTTGAACAGTTGCATCTGCGGGCACAATCTCTCGTCGCCAAGTTTGAGCAAGGAGGGGGGACCAGTTACATTGACGAGGCGATCGTCCTTGATCGTGATGCACTGGAACTTTTGCCACCCGGTCACCCCAAGCGACCTGTCTCTCTGGCTTGCCTTGCAGTTGATCTCAGTGATCGTTACGACCAGCTTGGAGCGACAAGGGACCTTGAGGAGGCAATTGTTCTTTCTCAAGAAGCACTCGACCTTTACCCAGCTGGGCACCCCGATCGTTTGATGTCTTTAAACACCCTTGCGAATTGTCTCACAACTCGGTACACCCAGCTCGGGGCAACGGAGGATATTGCCATTGTCCTCCAACGAGAAGCACTCGACCTTCACCCGCAAGGACACCCTCATCGGTCAATGCATTTGAACAGCCTTGCAAACCGTCTCTCCACTCGGTCCAACCAACTCGGGGTATTGCAGGACCTCAGTGAGGCCATTACCCTTGGCCAAGAAGCACTCAACCTTCGCCCGCAGGGGCACCCTGCTCGGTCAATGTCTTTGAACAACTTTGCAGTTCATCTCTTCACTCGGTACAGGCAACTCGGGGCGATGGAGGACCTCGATGAGGCCATTGGCCTCCACCGAGAAGCACTCGACCTTCGTCCGCAAGGACACCCTCATCGGTCAACGTCTTTGAACGGCCTTGCGGCTGATCTCTCCATTCGGTACAACCACCTCGGGGCGATGGATGACCTCGATGAGGCCATTGTCCTTGAACGAGAAGCACTTGACCTTCACCCCCAAGGACACCCTAATCGGTCGACGTCTTTGAACAACCTTGCAGCTGATCTCTCCATTCGGTACAACCACCCCGGGGCGGTTGATGACCTTGATGAGGCTATCGTCCTCGACCGAGAAGCACTCCACCTCCGTCCACTAGGACATCATGATCGGTCAACATCTTTGAACAACCTTGCAGTTGATCTCCGCTCGGTACAAACAGCCTGGGGCGATCGAGGACCTCGATGAAGCCATTATCCTCGACCGAGAAGCACTCCATCTTCGCCCGCAAGGACGCCCTGATCGATCAATATCTTTGAACAACATTGCAAATCGTGTCTCCACTCGGTATAACCACCTCGGGGCGACAGAGGACCTCGATGGGCCATTGTCCTCCACCGAGAAGCGCTCGACCTTCGCCCGCAGGGACACCCTGATCGGTCAAAGTCTCTAAACGACCTTGCAAGTGATCTCACCTCTCGGTACAAGCAGCTCGGGACGACGGCGGACCTTGATGAGGCATTGTCCTCGACCGAGAAGCACTTGACCTTTTCCCGCAAGGACACCCTGATCGGTCAACGGCTTTGAACAATCTTGCAGCTGATCTCTTCACTCGGTGCAATCAGCTTGGGGGAATGCTGGACCTCGACGAGGCCATTGTCCTCGTCCGGGAAGCACTTGACCTTTGCCCGCAAGGGCACCCTAATCGGTCAGGATTGTTGGAAAACCTTGCACGCTACCTCTGTAATCGGTTCACACAGACGAAGCAGCTACAGGATAAGGAGGAGCTGTTCAGTCTCTACACTCAACTCATACACGTGCCCCAAATTGTGTCTTCCACGGATCTTTCTGCCGCCAGAGCATGGATCCATGTGGCAGAAGATTTCCAGCATCCCACGATGCTTCTCGCGTATGAAACATCCCTTCGATTACTTGTTCAACATCTGGCCACTCTGCCATCGTTGCCCCAACATCTTGTCATCCTCAAAAACCTCACGTCGTCGATCGCAGTAGACGCATTCTCAGCGTGTCTTCGTAAACGTGCTCCTGCACATGCAGTCGAGCTTCTTGAACGGGGACGGGGTGTCTTTTGGAGCCAGCTCACTCGCCTCCATTCCCCGCTTGACAATGTCATAGCATCTGGCTCGGCAGGAAGGCCGCTGGCAGACGAGTTCATGCGACTGTCCTTGCTCATTCGCAATGCCCTCAATTCGCCTGGTGCAGATCAACATGAACAACTTTGCCATCTCAACTATGGAATGCAAAGAGTCGTGACTAATATTCGCGAGTTACCTGGTCTCACCCGTTTCCTTCTTCCCTCGCTATTCCCCGATCTCCAACGGGCGGCCAGTGGGGGACCCATCGTCGTCGTCAATGCGAGCAAATATAGCTGCGACGCGCTCATCGTGTTCCACGATCGTGACCCCGTTCATATTCCGTTGCAGATCACACAGGAAAATGTTCGAGACCTGTCAACGGACCTCCATACCTTGAGTGTGCGTGCAACGAAGGGGAACGTGACGAAAGAGCTCGCGTTCTTCTTACGCAAACTTTGGGATCAGGTCGTTTCGCCCATTGTCCATGTCCTCCAGGCGACCCATCCACCTCAATCGCGCATCTGGTGGTGTCCCACCGCCGAGTTCTCTGTTCTGCCCCTGCACGCTGCTGGTCCGTATAGGAAGGGCCAACAGAATCTCCCTCATCTCTACATCTCGTCCTACACCCCAACCCTGACCGCCCTCATTCGTGCCAGACGGGGCGATCTATCGAATTTTGCGACAGAGCAGAAACGTTTCATTGCCATCGGTCAAGCCGACGCTGCGGGTGAGAGCGAACTCCTTTCCGTAGGCGCGGAACTGGATAACATTGGTCAGCGCGTCGACGGCCTCGCTACATTCACGCGTATAGATGGAGAGGAATCTTGCACTTCTAGGGTCGTTGAAGAGCTTGGCAAGCACGAATGGGTCCACCTTGCGTGTCATGGTCTTCCAAATCGGAAACAGCCGTTCGAGTCCGCATTCGCTCTGCACGACGGACACTTTACAATCCAACGGATCATCGGGTGCGATTTGAAGAATCCCGAATTTGCGTATCTCTCTGCATGTCATACGACCGTCGGGGACGCAGAGAGTCCGGACGAGGCCATCCATCTTGCGTCTGCTATGCAGTTTATTGGGTTCCGTTCTGTGATCGGGACGATGTGGGCGGTGGACGATGGCGAGACGAACAAGATCACGTCGACGTTCTATAAGCATATGGTGGACGAATCTGGTCGTCTGGATCATACTCGCGCAGCGTTCGCGCTGAACAAGACGATGAAATCCGTGGATATACCGTTCGATCAACGGATTCTTTATATCCATCTCGGTGCCTAGTTCTCGTGCATCCTCCAGTCATCCGAAGGCACTGGTATCGTCCTTGTCTTGTCGAGGGGAACTTTTGGAGAACTCCACAAGAGGGAACTCCGAGTCGTCTCTACATGTTGATCGGGAACTGTTGCCCCTCCACGCACGCACTGTCGGTTTTTCCTCTGGCTGGTCGCAGTTCGTTCCCATCACACGCCATGAAGGTGGCCAAATCAAATGACACAAAACAGCTGCCAGTGACTCGGTGGTCGCATGACAGCCTCGCTGACGGGTCTGAGGCCAGTGGATGTGCACCCTCGGCTACGCCATGTGTCAAAC
>JBBPSD010001218.1:0-10925 GCA_038093415.1 Xerocomellus chrysenteron | reverse complement strand
GTTGTCGCAACTCCGGGCATTCGGACTTGGGCTATGTATCTACTTCGGTCTCTCTCCATCCATTCCTGTAACCCTGAACTAAACCTATCCGTTCCTCTTGCTACTTAGTATTATCCGTGCCAGTGTCTCCGCAGTCCGGTATAGTCTTACCTCCGGAGCACTGCTCCGCTTTCAGACTTCTTAGTACTCTCTGATAGTATATAAACTGTATGTACACTACGGACTTATAGTCTTTAGTCTAATATCATCTAAGATACTCCTCCACTCTATCTGAAAGTCTTGATGACTTCATCTTCCGTCCACTCGCAGATTAGCCTTCGCGCTAAGTCTTGCATCCTCCGGACAACCTCCGCTCCTCTGCTACTTAAATCCGGGACTTGACTATTGACAAGGGCGCACCACATACGGTGAAGCCAATGTCCTTCTGTTAAGTAACTCCAGACACCAGAGTTCCTCGGAGTTGACCCGGTCTTAACAGGTAGGCAGTGCGCATGTGTGAGTCATGAGGCAAACATGTGCAAGGCTGCACGTCATGTGTGATCAGTGAGGCTGACATGAGGCGAACATGTGTCAGACATGAGGCGAAAGGGTCTGGACTGTGAGGGGACTTGAGCATTTGGTGGTTTCGGGTGATAGGGGTTAATAGATAGGGGCTAAATGCGAAAGTCGCTCTAGAAAATCTGGAAAGATAGGGAGAAATCTGGAAAATTAATATGGGTCTGTAACATGCAGATAGGCTCTAGTCAGCGTGGGGAGGCTGCTAGTAGCTGGTGATTGGATGAGTTCACACAAGTTCTCTTAGTCACACAGAACAGGTTATGGTAACTCAATTCTTATTGTGCAAAGGAGTTGGTGAATCAGGCAAGGATTAGCACAAATACCACTTAGCTTGTAGAATGGGTAATTGGCTAGAGACTGGGTTCTTCTATCACTTATGCCCTGGGCTGGATAGGTAGCACTAAGACAAGTAGCTTCCACACTACTGAGATCTGGCTCTAGTAGAGTCTCACAAGTCCTACGTTTAGGAGTCAGTTGTTACTTAAGCCTGTCTTGGGCTTCCTGTGATCTGTTGGTCTCTTACAGTGCTCTCTGCTTCTCTTTAGAAGTTAGTTGTCTCTGATCCACAAGCTGGATTTGTTTCCAAGGCTTTGGGTTCCCTTTGGTCCCTTCTTGGGTCCTTTGTTGGGTCTTCCTCCCTTGTTTTTGGGGCCTGATTGGCTCTCCTTATATAGATAATACAGGAGGCTGTGCTACCAGGGGCAGCTGACTAATTCCAAGAGATTGCTGACAAACACTGAGAGAAATCTTACAAATGCTGAGCCAAATGACCAGTTTGGTTGGTAAACATGGGCTTGGCATTGGGCTTGGCAGGCACCAGCTGTGCTCTGCTGACTGGTGCTGATTCAGCCAGGTCACATGACCGATTATCTCTCTGGCACTTGAATAGAGTCTAAGTATTTACAAAGATACTAGGGAAATAGTCCAATCATGTAGTATGTATGCAGGTGGGAGAAAGCATTTAATTTCTCAACACCCAGTGGGTGGAAAAATAAGAAGATATAGGGGGAGGTGGTCCATACTAAGGGCAATCTAGCCCCAAATTAGCTAAGCCTTTGGACCGTGGGAACATGGTGAAATCCCAAACCTCGGGTCAATTGTCTGTATGGTATCATGATCCTTGCATTAAACTAGGTTGGTGCAGGTCAGTGGGAGTCCTTCCTCCACAAGTGGGTCCACTGGGAGCTCTTGTAAGTCCATAATTAGCTTGTCCATTACCTTGGCATAGACAAAGTTGTTGTGTTGGTATGAATGAGGGTTCTGGAGTATCTCTTCAGATAAGATTGGCATTTTGCAAGACAATAGAGTCAGTAGATCAAGCAATGGATGGGGGAGGAATTTCTTGGGTGATAGCAGTTGCAATTGCTTCATCAACTAAAGTGGATGTGGAAGGGGAAGCTTGTTGACGAGTCCTATTGGGTCCAGGGACAAAGCGAAGGAATAGAAAAGGATATTCAAAAAGATCAGCTCTTGAAAAAACCTTGTAGGATGTCGCCTAAGAACAGTAATAGTAGCTTATTTTGATAAGGTGAGTAATAAGGTGAGTAATATGAATAGCATAAAGATAAGGTCAAAGACCATTCTAGAATCTGGTATCGGGATAATAATATCTGAATGAGAGATACCAGAATTCTCAACATTGTCAGCCCTGTGCATGTTGTGTGCAGGTTTGCAATGTCAGCAGTCTCTTTGTGGACCTACTGACCTGTTGCTGTGGGTTTCTGGGGCATGACCTGTATGCAATGGGCCTCAGTGCCCTCACTGTCATTGTCCAAGTCCTTGCTTGCCTAACCATCATCATCATTCACCCCACCCCCTCACTCAATGCCTGCTGCTCTCTGGCCCTCTCCATGTGAACCATTGTCACATGGCATCCTCTGCAGCATGTCCATCAATGCATTTTTGTGGGTTTAACAAGCACATGGTGGTCTTCTGGGCAGCTTGCCAGGGTCATGAGACTAATGCCATCAGCTGTTTGGTCTGTGGTCTTCATGCCCAGTTCACTTGCTGTGGCTGTGCCTTCATTGACTTTCCTGCACAGCTTCTCACCCTCCTTGCCCACTCATCTCTTCGTTCCAACTCGTCCCTGGCCTGTGGTGATTTCTGGTAAGTCCATTTGTGTTCCTGACCCATTTTTGACTTTATAGATCTCATGTGCTGTGACATTTGCTGTGCCATACATACATGCATGCAGTGTTGGTAAGTGGCCTGGCGCTGTATGCAGCCACCTGCACAGTGTCACAAATCTGTACATCATGTACTACTACTGTACTCATAGCCATAGACCCTTCAAATAAAGTCTTGAGTTTCTTGAGGCATTCATGAGCTGTTGGAAACTTGATGATTTGAATGAAAAGTGGTATTTTGACTGTGCCATGTGGTGACTAGGATTTTCTTGATTTTCACATCATGTAATGGGTTGAATGGGTCTGGTTGTGGTCTGCTGAGGTAACTGGCTACTTTGAGTATTTGCACTGCTTCAGTGAGCTTCCCATGGCAGTTCTGGCCATCCAAGTACAGGAACTTCAACAAATTTCTTCCTGACCCAAATGGTCTGTTCAGCCATGGGAATTCTGAGTTTGGTGAGTGAGCTGGTCCATTAGGGAGCTTCAGGCAGAGCTCATAACCTGTAGAATACTCAGTACATATGTTACTAGGTAGAACTAAGGTAAAAGAATGGTCCGATGTAGGTATGATTAAGTAAGCAATAACAACATCATCTCCCAACCATCTTGACCCAGTTTCCATCGCTCTGGCACTCCTGATTGTCCTTGACATCTCCTGGTCTGCCTCACTCGCCCAACTGGCCTGCTGGCCCTGTATCTTGACATGGTGGGTTCATATTGCTGATGCGCTGGTTCCTCTCACTCCTGGAGCCTATCCCATCGACTTTGGTGTGGTTTACAACCTTATGCCACCCCAAACCACCCTCAATGACCCTCGACTTGACCTGCTCCCCCCTATAGCCTTCTGGCTGGGTATCTTGATCTGACATGCTCATTTCACCATTGCCATCTTTGCTTGTACTGCCTGTGGGGCCTTCTTGGTAAGTGTGGACATTGTTACACTTGACCTGGGTAGGGGCAACTGTAGGCTCAAAAGGTGATCAAGGACTAGGGTTCTTGAAGGGTGTTTTTAAGAGCAAGGGGATTGTAGGACTTCCACAACAACTCCTGGTAGTGGATGGCTACTTAGGAAGTTTCACAGCAAGAGGACAAGAGCACACACTCTGAAGTAGTGCAAGGACTTAGAGATCCGAGGGATGACAAGGTAAGTTTGAGTAGGTCAAAGGTAAGTAATAGATGAGATGTTGTTGAGTTTAAATAGATGGAGACCCAGCACACAGACCAAGCAGTGTTCATAGTACAATAACCAAGGAGGGAAAAAGAGGAATATTGGTTGTGCGATAGAAGTGGAGGAAGGCTGCATAAGACTTACACATGAAAGAGATAGACATCCATATGGTAAGTGAGAACAGAATAATGGTACATATGCAGCATGTAAGAAGAGAAGCTGCATTTAGGGGGAAGGTGTTCTGAAGGAATGGTAAGAAGCTGGAAGAGAAAGATAAGTGATAACAATGTGAGAACAAGGTCAAATCATAACAGACGCCCACCTTGTGTGTCCACTTTGCTGCCTGGGTTCATTGGCTTGCTTCAAGCCCTTCTAGGTGAGTCTGCTTGGCTTCTTTGCTCTGACCATTTTCTAATGTGTTCTGATGCTCTGCACAGCTTCTTCAGCTTCTTCCTGACATCCTTGATGGTCCATGATGCTGTTGATGTGTCCACCTTGTCTCCCAAGTTGTCTGGATCAACTTGGGCTCCTTCTGGTAAGTCATCTTGATCTTTCTGCTCCAATGGCTTGTCAACACATTCTGACACATTCTCCAGGTTCTTTGGCCACTTCTTGTCATCATGGACTAGGACATGACTGGATACTCCCATTGCATCCATGTCATTGCGGGTAAGTCCATTGTCACAGCTCAGAAATTGTGTTCTCTCCCCCTCGAGCTTGATGCTTGGGGGTTCATTCTGTGGTATCACAGTCTTGTCTGGGCTGGTGGATGGTGGATGTACATACATAGGTTGGGGGTGTTGAACATACACACTATAAGCACTGAGTAGTTAGACTTGCTAATACATGAATGGTAGACTACCACATTTAGTAATACCTTACTAAGCAGTGTGTACTTAGAGTAGAACTCAGCTTCTGAGTTTGAATAGAGTTTATCCCTCTACCACTACGTTCAGTAAGGTGGGCAGTGCCAAAGCACTCTCTGTGCATATGATGCAGCTAGGCCAGTAGCTGCCTAATGGCAGCTACATTAGTAGTCCTAGTTCAAAATGTTATGAGCCCTGCCAGTCAGGCTTAGCTGCCCCCTGAAATTGTGGATTCATGATGTGCTCTATATGCTCATGAACATTCCTCAGATGCACTTTGTGCACTCTTTGAAAGAACTGAATGTACCACAAGGTATCAGTGCTATATGTGTGATATACCTCCATTGCACTTGCATGTGGAGACTTGCACACATAGTATGTGAATAGGAAAAGAGTACCCATAACACGGACTCTTGGATCAGGTCACCTGTAAAGTGGCACCTGCTGCCACCTAATCACATGACACTCTTTGGGGGTCACTACATATGTTGGCACACAGAGGCAATAGCTGCGCTCTTCCTCTAACATTGAGTACTCAATTTACTTGGTACAATATTGACATGCTATTTCTCTAGCCTACCTGCTCATACCAACATTCCCAACACAATGTCTTCCTCCACCTTCTCTTCCACCAACCTCTTAAGTGCCCCTCCTGTCCTCAGTAGCACCAACTACAAGGACTGGGCTTCTCAGATGAAGCCCCACCTGATGTCACAGGGACTTTTCTGGTGGTGTTGCTGGAAAGAAAACCAAAGATAATGAGGACTATGATGCCCACAATGAAAAGGCAATCAGGACCCTTGTCCTCAAACTCACCCCCACTCTTTGCCAGAAATGGCAAGAGGTGGAGAGTGTGAAGAAGAATTGGGAAGGCCTGTGTGACCAGTTCACCACCCCCTCACTCACCCTGGTCTACAGCAAGTTTAAAAAATTAATGGACCTGGTGATTCCCACCAACAACCACCCCTGGGCTGCTCCAGCCTTCGTGGCCACAAACAACCACTTCATGCTCCTTGGGAGTACAACTACCTGGTTGATGACCACATCCAGGTAATGATCACCATGGCCAAGTTACCTCCATACATGGATGTAATGATGCAGTTGATGAACCACCAGTTGCTAGACTCGACTCGTGATGTGGAGGTCGATGATGTTGATACCAGCATGTACTGGTAGAGGTTGACTTAACAACACTACATACCTGGTGGAACATTGAGTGGAACTGTGTGGTTCAAGGTTAAGAGATATATTCAAACTCAGCACTTGAGTTTGTATTATATATGTAGTTGACAGGTAGCATGTGAAACTTCTACCATACTAGTGTAACTACTATTTTGTTCAACACTCCCCCTTGTCTAATATACGGGAGTGTATGTAGACACACACTATATAGAGTCAATCGTGAGTTCCTTGTGGAAATGTGAGATTGGGGAACTCCAAACCAAGTTGTGATCTGTACTGCTCGAACTTGATGTGTCTGAGGTTCTTGGTAAACATATCCGCAGGGTTGTCAATCCCAGGGATAAAGAACAGTTCAACTTGTTTGAACATTGTGTACAAAATGGTACTTGATGTGAATGTGTTTGGAGCATTGTTCGGTGACTGGATTTTGAGCTATAAACAGTGATCCTTGATTGTCACCACAGATGGGAATAGGGGCAAGATTGTACCCAATTTCCTCAAACATCTATTTGATCCAAATGGCTTGGTGAGAACAATCACTCAGAGTCATATACTCAGCCTCAGTAAAGAAGAGAGCAGTGGTTTTCTGCAGATGAGAATTCCAAAGGAAAACTCCATTCGCAAGCTTGAGGTAAAAGCCTGTTTGCGAGTGACCAGTAATTTTATCTTGACCCCAGTCAGAGTCAGTGCATGCAATAATGCCTTTGCCAGATTCACCGTCGTAAACGAGCGAGTAATCGGCAGTGCCAAGTAGATATTTGCAAATATAAAGAGCTTTTTTGAGTTGCTCTTTCAATGGATTGGCAGATTGTCATGCTAGCTGAGTAACAGCACATGAAATATCAGGCCATGTGCCAATCATCAAGTAAAGTAACAAGTCAATGACCATTTGAAATTGTGTTCGCATTTCAGGGTTAACAGGGGCATCGTTCTTCTCTGGGTAATATCCCTGAGGTAAGGGCATACGAGCAGGCTTAGCATTGATCATTCCACAGTGCTCAAGTACTTTGTCGAGGTAATTCCACTGGTCAATATAAATGCAGCGACCTTCTCGATGTATGTTCATTTGGAGGAATTCGCATGGTTCCCCGAGATCTTGACATTCCCACTTTTTCATAAAAGTGGCCTTGATCTTTTCGACCAGGCTCTTTGAGGGACCACAAAAGAGTGTATCATCAATGTAGATTATAGTGAGTACTATATCATTTCCTCGCTTGTACACAAAGAGGCCGGCATCAGATTTGAGCCGTTCAAATCCTAGCTCTTGCATGGATTTATCTAGTGCACGCCACCAAGCTAATCCTGCTTGTTTGAGGCTGTATATGGCGTGTAGAAGCCTAAGTACTTTGCCTTTCATGTTGGGTGGCAAAAACCCTTCTGGGAACTCCATATATAGCTCTTCATCCAGTTTGCCATATAGATAGGCGGATTGGACATTGAGTCCTGATATGTGCCAGCCTTCAAGTGCAGTGAGGGCAAACATGCATTGCACCGTCTCAAACTGTACAACTGGGCTAAAGATCTGATCGTAGTCGATGCCTTCAACCTGTGAGAAGCCTTTGGCAACCAGGTGGGCTTTCTTTTGACCATCAGTCTTTACATCAAAGACCCAATGATTCTTTATGATCTTTCGATCAATGGGGCAATTGGTAACTTCCCAAACATTGTGTTCTTTGAGCATAGAGAGCAAGCCTTCCACCAGAGAGCTTGCTCATCTGCAGGTAGTTTCAAGATGTCGTGGTACAACCATTCCTGGTAATTGGGAGCATCAGAGGACTCTGCAAAAGATATTGCATGCGAGCACAAGAAGGAGACTAAACTGTCTCCCCCTTCCCTAGTAAGGCAGTCGACACCATTGGTGATGGTGGTAAGCCACTGGGGACATTTGGAGTGTCCAGTGCTTGAGGAGGTTCCTCTCCAACTAATCACTTCCAGGTCGACTCCTGTTCGATGTCCTTGACCTATTTGAAGGGTTCACTGTGCTCTCCATATATATTTCCTGGATGAAAAGAAGGGCAGTGTTCCCATTGACTGCGCCTAGGCAGTAGCGGAGGTGGACTGAGAGGTAGGGGTCTAGGGACACGAGGGGGTGTGACCAGAGCGGGTAGTTGTGGCGGTGGACTTGGTGTTCGCACTGGCGAAGGAGATCATGCAGGCGGTGGTTGTTGAGGGTGTTGCTGATGATGAGCAGGAGGGATCACATCATCATCAACAATCTCTGAGTCACTTTCATGCTCATTTATGGTATGGGGTTTTCGAGGTGCATGACTTACCAGCTTGTGTGGCTGAGCCCCAGAGCACTTTGGGAAAAGATGCTCATCAAAAATGGCATGCGCAGATGTGTGGAGTGCATTGTGAGGTCGCATGAACAGGTAATTGTGTTCATTTCTGGCACTAGTACCGAGATATACCATGAGCTGCGATTTAGGTTGCAGTTTACCTTTGCATGTTTTGTCGGGAAGATGCACATAGGCACCACATCCGAACACGTGAAGATGAGAAACAGAAGGTTTCTCCCCCTTAAGTAGTTCCAGGGGTGTTCTCCAGTTGAGCCGATTCATTGGCATCATATTATACACATGAGCCGCATGGAGAATTGTGAACTCCCAGTAAGAGTCAGGTAGGCAAGGGTGAAGATGCATCGCCTGAGCCTTGTCCATTAAAGTCTGAATCAGTTGTTCAGCGTGGCCATTTTGCTTGTGAGCATACGGCGCAGACTAATGGATGTGTATTCCATTGTCTTTGAGATAATTCCTGAATGCCTTTGATGTAAATTCACTGCCGGCATCAGATCTCCAGCCCTTTATGTATAAGAGCATTGTATTGTGTTCAGACATAGGATACGAACTGTTTAGTAGCTGTGAAGGCCTGATCCTTAGATCTGAGACAAATGACCTATGCCATAGAAGTATAGTCGTCATAATAGACGATAGTATATTTGTATTTGTAATATGATTCCACCTCAAAAGATTTAAGGTCTGAATGTATCAGCTGAAAAGGCATGGTTGCCCTATGCTCTGTATGAGGGAACGATCGATTGGGTTGTTTTCCTAGCTGACAGCCAGGGCAGATGGGATCTTGTGAAGGTATTTTTACATCTTGGAAATCCTTCAGATGCTTTTGCGCAGCTCTAAGTACATCTTTTGACGGATAATCCATTTGGCAATGGAGTAAATCATAATCCACAGAGGCCAGCAAATGCATAGCTTGTGGTGACATTGTTGGTGTGCATATCCAGAACATAGTGTCTGCACCATGCGAGTGGAAAGAGAGGATGACTTTCTTAGCACATTTGTCATAAAAATCAATGTGGCCTATGCCAGCATTGATGGTGAGGCAGTTATCTTTGAGCAATGTGCCCATAGATATCAACTTCAAGTTACAAGTAGGCATATAGATCACTGGCGATAATCGCACTGATGTGCCCTTGAAGTCAATAATGACTGTGCCTTCACCTAGAATAGGTGCCTTTCCATTTGCGGTTTGCGAGTAGCGTGGTTGTGGGTAATCCACATACTCAACGAAGTCATTTTTATTAAAAGTAAAATGGGTGGATGCACCCGAGTTGAGTAGCCACATGTCAGGTGGGAGCTGGTGGTCATGGGCACGTTCTTTTCCCTTATGTGTAGGCTTGATGCAATCATCACAGTGGGAATGGGAGAATGTAGGTCTATTATGTCCATGTCACTATCTACTACAGATGAACAAGTAAATATAATGTTATTCTGTGGTGAAAAAGATTGCACATCAGTGTCTGCAAGATATGAACAAGGAGGTACTGACCAAATGTCCATTTCGAAGACAAACTCCTCCGCCATTCCAAGGAACTGGTACTCATCAAAGATGTCCACATTGATGTAGTAATCATCAATGTCGAATCCATTTTCGGACCCATTGATATCAACAATGTCTTCATCGTCATCGTCTTCGTTCCAGGAATGGGGGTAAGCCTTCTTACTAGAAGAAGGGGGCGAAGGGAGAGGCTCACCACCAAATGTGTTGGTGCAGCTGTGAGAGGGACTGGTGATTTCACTTGGGTCCTTGTCAAGGCACTCCTCCAAGTGGGGGCGCTTGTTGGTGGGAATTCCACCAGACCAGTCAAGGTGGCGGTTAGCCACAGGGTCGAGAGTGCAAACTGTTTCTATGGTGGGTGTGATGCCCAAATGGTGAGCGAGGGAGATCACATTCTTGGTGTGGGGAAAGCCCGGTGAAAAGATGTACAGTTGGCTGGATGGAACTAGGAGTGGAAACCCACTAGTCCTGGGCCGAAGAAGTGGTGGGGGATGAGTGTGTTCACTCCAAAAGGGACTCTGGACACAAGAAGAGTAAAGTGGAGAAGTTGAAAGCTGGGCCCGATAAGTTCAGCTGAGAGACCAATGCAAGACCGGTCAGTGGCTGAGTAAGATAGTCTGGAGGCTGGACGAGGGTTCTGAATGCAGAAAAGCGTTAAGGAGTGTCGAGTCGGTGTCAGTGAGCAGTGTGGTGAACGGTGATGGTAGTTTGACGATGGTTTGAGCAGTTTGTGAATCCAACCAAAAGTGTTTTCTAACTACAGAGTACAGCACTTTATAGTCCGGGAATTCCCAGCACTGTTAGATGCTAAGCAAAGTGATGTAAGCGAAAGAGGATAAATCAAATATGTAACACTTCAAGTATTTGTGCCTAATGATTACCGGTAAGTCTGATAATGTTACAGACCCATATTAATTTTCCCAGATTTCTCCCTATTTTTCCTAATTTTCTAGAGCAACTTTCGCATTTAGCCCCTATCTATTAACCCCTATCACCCGGAACCAACAAATGCTCAAGTCCCTTCACAGTACAGACCCTTTCGCCTCATGGGTACCATGTGTATTGCAGTGTGCCTCATGTTCGCCACATGCTCACCTCATGTCGGCCTCACCAATCACACATGGCGTGCAGCCTTGCACATGTTCACCTCATGACCACACATGCACACTGCCTACCTCACCTTACCCTCATGGTTAGCTTCTCTTCCATTACATGGCTGTATTGATGCACCTG
>JBBPSD010001217.1:0-10936 GCA_038093415.1 Xerocomellus chrysenteron | reverse complement strand
TATGGCATCGTTGCGGATGACGGTGACGCGCGAACCGAGCAGGGAGAGTTGCTGGTAGAGATTCCACGTGAACGAGTCAAAGTTATCGATGAGCAGACAGTCGACCGGCTTGGCGAGCGCGGGCGGTAGAGACATGTTGGAGGACATCGCTGGTGGTGCTCGCTCGGAGTAAAGCGGTGCCAGGAATGTCATTTGATTATTCGCGACGTCACACAAGTAATTCATATCAGAACTAGACTACGTTTCCCCTCGTATTCATGGTCGTTTCCAGCAGGAAGCCACTTTGATGATCGAGAGAGGCGCAGCGTGAGCACCCTGGGGTGCAGGGCACGTCCACTTCTCCCTCCAGAGTGCGGGTATCGAGCAACTATGCTTGACATCCGAGAACGCAAGCGACCAGATGTGGCCGATGTGTGGACGGAGGAGTTTCATGGCAAGACCAACACTCGCACGCTCCGAGTCGTATGTCTCAGACGTGCCGTGATGTCTCGTTACGATGACTCTCAAGGGACGAGCATAGTACGGGCTGCATCCAACGACACTGCGATAGCGTCCACTGGGATGACCAGGCATGTCCGGTAGACGGGAATGGTTCTCGAAATCAGAAACCATCGGAGGCACACGCAAGCGAGTGAGTATGGGAAGAGGGAAGGAGACAGGGGGTCTTCGTCGAGCCACAACGCCGTCAGGTTGTCACCATTAATGCTGTCTTTTGAGCCAACGCACGATTCGAACTCATCCAAACGATTTCGGTGGGAAGAGACTGCGGTCCTGTGGGGGGTTGTGATGCTGAGTGTTGGCGTCAAGTTGTGCGCTAACATGTGGGGAGAGGAGATGAGGTTGGAGAAGGTTGGTTTCGCCCCCGAGTCGACGCGGTCTATGGTACACCCGATCACAAGTGGCTGGCTAGAGAGACCGGGACGAGTGGGTGAGCATGGTTGTGCCAACACGAGGCGGGATTGAGAAAGGTGTAATACAGATACGGTTTTATGGTTACACTGAGAGGGATGAAGTACGCATAATCACAGATCTAAAATATATAATTAACCTCTCCATGACTCGGATCCCGCAGCTGGGTCCCCTCGTTGGGGAGTGTCTTCGATATGTGGTCGTTCCAAAGTGTAGATGGATCTCGAGAAAATATGAGAACGTGCGCTAAATACCAGTTGTGATAACCAAAATAAGTAATTACCTTGGTGCACTGCAGGTGCCTCTTCGTCATCCCTTCTTGGTGGTCGTGACAGCGCCCTGGCGATCAGTCGGAATGGGATCTGTGTGAAAATGGCATGCTCCCTCGTGCCAAGTATCTGTGCGGCTTCTGTAGCATCGACGTAAAGGAGGTGGAGTAGGTATGTGATCCCAGTGAAGACTGCCATTTCCCCGACTACCGTGAGGAGGAGGATGACGACCATGGCATCGGACATATCTAACTCATCATCGTCAGCCAAGCAAATATAGTACATAGAAAATCTGACATACCTTTTTCCTCAAAATACTTTTGAAGGAAAATATAACCGCCTGCCAACACTTCGGAGACGAAGAACAAGAGAGTGAGAAAGTGCCATAGGGTGACACAGCCATCCCAGTGGTGGACCGAGCTGAACATTCCACCAATGAAACAAATGGCAGATGACACGAGGAGAAGGTAAAAAGCGAATACTTGCTGACACAGTAAGGAGTTTTCAAAGTTAGACTGATGACACCATGAAGTGTGATTAATACGAGGAGGTAATCAAAGAATAAAGCAGTGTATCCGAGACGAGATGCGCAGGGACCAGCCATGGTGGTCGACAGTGACTTGGACATGGCGAGTGGAGATAGGACTAAACGAGGGCAGATAAGTTGTGGAAGCTTCAAAGGGGCTAGTCTCGAGCCGTTTTTGGAAAGCGCTCTTAGTGTCGGGATTTTCCGCGCTCCATAACGTTATAGGAAACATCTGCTTCCCGAGTTCACCCGAATTTCCTATAACGGCTCGAGACTACGAATATCTCTGAAACATTTCAGGTGAAACAGATCTATGCGGAAGTTTCAGGAGCTCTGAACTTCACATCTTAGAACATCAAGCATGCATGGTTAGGTCTACGAAGTGAGATAAATACACCCACCTCCAGCCTGTCTACTCAGCCATGTCTTACATCCAGCGCCTTGTATCACCTAAACTGCCAACTGCCCTTGCAACTCATGCACATGTAGATTTACCTGGCTATGATCTCTGGTTGTTCAGTGTATGCTTCGTTCCAATGAGTTTCCCAGTTCTCATGCCAGGTTCAGATCGACAACGTTCATGTCCTGCCGACAGAACTTGATGTCCCCAGGTTTGAGGAGGCACTCTCCAAAGCTCTGCAACTATACCCACACGCTGCGGGGCAGCTTCGATGTGGTGGTGGATGTTGGTTTGTGGGTTGATTTGCAGGAATTGGATAGACTGCTATCTCACTTCTCTTAGATTGAGCTCACCAATACTGCTGTTCCTGTGGACATTGATTTTAAGCTCGACATGAGCTCTGGCTCACTCCTGAACGGCGATTGGGTTATCCAGGATGATATATCCCTATTCCTAAACCATCAACCTATCGGTGCTAACCTCATCAACGGCGATGCCCCCCTTCTTCGCCTTAAATTGACCTTCTTCAAGGGCGAAACTTGTATCGGAGTCTCTTGGCATCACACACTTGGTTTGTCGCTTTTCCTTATCCCATTCGCGTGCTTCTGATTGCTCAACACTAGGTGACGCCATCGTGCTGTCGCGTTTCATGCACACCCTCTCCCAGTTTTATCAAGCTCTACCCCTGCAGTATGCAGCTCCGACCTTCAAGAAACACCACTTTTCAACACCATCATGTTCTATGTATCTTAGCCGAGTTTTGGCCCCACATGCCCCATTTACACAACACTTGTTTCTTCAGTGAGTTTGGGGAACTGTTTGCTGAATCGTGCAATAATCTCGAATATCTGAGATGGCGGTCCAAAAATCATGACCTCTCCGAGCTTCGTTCAGTACTCTCTCCCCATGGACAGGACGAGACATCCCTCTCGAAACAAGACTGTCTCACCGCTTATCTCGTCGCTATATTAAACCATAACACGAATACAAGCAGCATAAGTAGTGTATGTATATGATTGATGTTGGTAGCCTCATCTGTTTTCAGTATCGTAACATAAGCGCTCCATTCGTCGATGAGGATGTGGCAGGCAATCTGACACAAATTGTTCGTGCATTCCATCGGTTTCTCACTAGAATTGATTGATGGATAGTGCTTGACTCACTGGCCAGGTTCCTGCTACTATTCCGACGGATTTGGCTGGAATCGCCAAGACTCTTCGACATACGCTGATACAGTGCAGGGAACCCGATTACATCTGTGGTTGGGTGACGGTGGCAAGCAACCACATGCTCAAGATGGCAAATGCTGGAAAAACATGTCTCTTTCCGCCCCATGACAATGTCGTAACCGTCAACTCAAACACAGTGTAAGTAACTAAGTTGTGCAATTTTTTCAAAGCAACTCGCAGGCTTATTTCTTATTTTCGCACCATTAGGATCGACTGGTGTGATGCACATTTTGGATGTCCCGAGGGTTCCCGGTTTCATGCGACCGGAATGGCCAAGTTCGCTCTAAGATGTTTCAGGTCCAATCCAACGAGAGGAGACGACGGTGTATGGCAAACTCGTCAGTCGGTTGACATCTCGATGGGAGTTACATCGGAACTGAAACCTAAACTCCTTGAAATGCTTGCTCGTGGCATCCAATATAATCTCAACAACGAATGTACTGGGCTCGCAACCACATCATCGGATGGGTTGTAGTTTCTGGTTGGATGTATGAACAGCGTGTAAAATGTAACAGCCTCACATTTACCGTCGTACCAGAAGAGAGAGAAGACTGAGAGGATGATCAGCAGAACCCATTGAATGATTCAGCACTAGATGTATCTATGTAGTATGGGTCGAGGTATTTACTTTTGCTTACACCTAGCAGTAAATACTGTATGCCCACGACCACACGTCAAGACCGCAGCGGCCATCGGTCCCGTCAGTCGGGTAGCGCCTCGTAGGGGCGCATAGCTCGCACCAATGATTTAGCAGGCAGCACCCTGCCCTCATTTGTCCTGTAGCTTGAGCAAAAATTCCCCCAAGTCCCTCGAACCAGCCACTCGTCCACCACCAACCACACACCACTGCTCACGCACGACCGAAGTTCCAGAAAATTCTCGTTGACGACGATGGACACGCAAATGCGCCAACACGGAAAGTTCATCCCACCCCACCCCATCTCTCTCTCGTCCTCGAAGCGGTTAGGATCAGCATCCAAGCCTCTTCGGTTGCTTCAGCCACACTCGAGATGCAGTTTGGGGCCGTGAAGATGTCGCCCTCTCATTCGTGGTCTCGTCTGGGCAAGGGAATGGTGGAGATGGGTCTAAGGATGACCTAGGTATCAGGTACATCGGTCGTCTCACTGCATTCGTTTCGGCAGATCTGACCCTTGTCTCCAGTTCAAATTAGCGTCTTCGTTTCGACTCGTTTCGACTCGTGACGTGCGCCGCTTGCTGCGCCGTCCATCCAGCCTCGTCTCCCACTGTATCCGACACTGTCACCATCACCCTGGCGCCTCCAATCGCCCACAGCGTCTCCCGACTCGTCCAGCTCGCCCATATGGCCTCCTGGCTGACTATCTCGACACCACGCGTTCGCTTCGACGCCGCGCAGGTTCTCCTCGCATCTGGGACGTATCTCACCGCTTTCGCTGCTGTCAAAAACCGTTTTCCGGCTCCAATCGCCCTCGACGACCCTCGACTCCTGCCGCAGGTCCAAATGACCTCCTGGCTCTTCACCTCGATGCGATTTGTTCGTTTCGTCGCCGTCACCCTTCGTATAGCCCACGGGGCCTTCTTGGTAGGTGTGGGGGCCGTCCACTACTCTGGAGTCCCCTCTGGTGAGTCTTCCCGATTTCCCTGCTCTGCGTTCACTGGCGCGTACCACATCAGGCTATAATGATCGTGTCGGTGACAGAATCCCAAGTTATCAAATAACGGCGGGGCTCACCACGGACGGGGATGGAGTGCATGCAACTATCGAAGAATCCACGGTTAGAATCATGTGGTTGACGCCAAATCGCTGTTCGGCAAAGTGTAACGAGTAAGTAGTTGATGAGTAAGTGGAGTCGCTCTCACGCTGTGGGTCTATGGACAATCCTCTAGTAACTGACACAGAAGCGGGACCGCTCTTGACTCGGGCCGACTCGATAGTGCATGGTTGTCCAATTCGGACGGTGTCTTTGGAAGCATGTCATCGCTTCCACCGTCCTCTACTTCGAACTGGCTCTCTGATGATGCAACTTGAAGCGTCGATACCGACGGTGAATTTGGAGCGATGGAGGGTCTGGAAGGTACATCGACGGCTGCTTTCGAAAGGGCGTTTGGGGCCCTCATGGAGCATGAGGGATAGAGTAAGTACACCTCGGACGACGCAAGCACGGCGGCCGGGGATGTTGTCGAGGAGGACAAGGTTGCATAGAACATTCAAGAGTTCAAGTTGCTGGACGGTTTTATTGGTAATTGATATATGGATGATGTGGTCTATTTTGAGCTTGGCGGACTACTCGATGTCTACAACAACTATTTTCCTGGGGTGCATGGTGTCACCAAAACATTTCTTCCCTCTCATCCCATCAAACATGATACTCTCGCTAAGTCATGTATGCCCGGCGAGGTGACTCCATTTGGTGATAACCCATTCGTCTTGCCTAGTGTCGATCGTAAATTTCATGATACGATCGTTTTCGTACGCTTCAAAAAGACGTCGTCGAGGTATCTTCCTATAGAAACCTCTCACCTCCCCCTCCTGGGATACATCGATGTATCGAAAGCTGGTTCCATGGCGGCTTGTCGGCTCGCCCTCATTCGGCAACGTATAGTGCTGCATTTCGACGGCCATCGGTGAGACACCGTCAGCACAAGGTCCGGGGAGCGTCAAATTGACACGTATGACCTGAAAAATATGAGAGCAAGTTGGGTAATCTAGAAGGCTCGGGTATGTAGCCCCAGTGATGGAGTCAACGAGAGGGTTCAGGACAGATATTCGACAGGAGGAAATCTTTCACGACACCTTCGTGGGTGAGGCAAAGGACACGGTTGCCTTCACTGAGGAAGCATCAGGAGGAAGTGTGAACACTCGTATGACGCTAGAATAGTTAAATAAATGGGAATGGGAATGGGAAAGTGTGATGATGTACGGATTTGTCAAGGCAATCGGAGTGGCCAGGAGTGAGAGCTGGGTGTCTCTGGTGAGTTCATCTTGGGAAGGATTCCGAAATGGGAACGGGCGAGCGTTCAGCTGCTCCCACCTGGCGTCAAGGATCTCTCGAAGACAAGTGCATGTCTTCAGTGCCGTTTCGGAGAGCCATTCAGGGGCAGAAGTGCCAAGCTTACTTTGGCCACCAGGTCAGCGTCATGACCAAATGTTTCGTCCTGTATCCCCAATTCGGAAATATGTCACTTGACGTGCATCACTCGTATGAACCACCACGTACCAGTGCAACACGGAACCTGGGAAACCCGTAGAATATAGGTGTCCGCGTATCAAGCACCAGGCGCTGAGTAGTCGGGATAGGAAGGAATGGCGACTTTCTAGCACAAAATTTCTCCCTGCCAGAGCTGAAGGACGTCTCTGCAGGACCGTCCATGACAGCCGAGTCAACCAGCTCGCCAGACTCTTCATTCAACCGAAACTCCAACCACTTCCTGTAGGAGAATCCATGAAAAATACGCCTAGCAAAGGCTGGATACCGATCGAGAGGACAAGTGTAGACATGCCACGGGACTGCCACGTAAGTAACACATACACGACGCACTGACCCTCCACAGATGCCGTCGAACGGTAACAGCTCCGGTTTGTCCTGCCAGTGCTCCCACAAAACGCGCTGTGCACCCGTCTCTGTGTCGTGTAGCACAAATCGTCTATCCTGTTCGCAAGCGACGAGCCATCGTCCGTAGATGAGTCTAGGAGTGGGAGTGGTTGGTTCCCCCTGCAGTTCGGTCTTGGTGCACGATACGTCTCGCATGGGCCGTGTCGCCCATGACTGGGCGAGCCGTGCCGATTTGACGAGGTTTCGCTCGAGCGATGCATTGGATTGAGAGGGAAATGGTCCAGGCGGACGAGGGTAAGGCGCATTGTTTTTCCAAAGCACACCATCATAGGTGAGGGCGCGGAGCCACTTCGAACCCTGCCAGAGAGGGGCGTAAGTCTATTACTGTCAGTGACCGGAACTCGCAAAGTCAAGCAGGAAAGATGCATTGGGCAGTCATGCCAGTGATTACAACCATTAAGATTCGGACCTGGGGGTATGCATCGTGGCAAAATCCGTGATCGGTGGAGGTTCCGGTTTTCGAACTCCGCCGCGGACCGCCCGTTAGGGGTCTCTGTGGTACGGTGTCTGCATCTACGCCATCACGAACTTTTGGACATAGCATTGGGCTACTGGCATACACACTGCTTAGGTGCGCCCATCTTCTCCGCATTGGTTATACACGAGACACGATGAGCGTCGACCTGGAAGCACTGGAAGGGCCCATCACACGTATTCTCACTGCCCCCGGTACGGAGCTGTCCACGATTAGTGCAAAATGCGTCCGCAAAGCGCTTGTCGAAGACCCGAAATATGCCTACCTGGGGCTGACACCCGCCGTGCTGAAAACGCGGCGCGATGACGTCGACCAAGCGATTAAACGGATATTCGAGCACGTCAATCGAGGCTGCGTAGAGGGGGGGAGAGAAGGGACGAAGCGGACCGGGGTGAGGAGGTGGACGAAGGAAACGAAAAGCGTACAATGTCTGTATTCCCTATGCAGGTTCGCCTTACTCCCCTAAGTTCCCCTCGTCACTCCAGTCCTGCTCGAGAAGCACACAGAGACCCACCTTCGTCTTCTATTCCACAGAACTTGAAATACGCGTCCATAGACGAACGTCCCGATAATTTTCCCCTGCAGAGATGGGTAAAAGATGTGACAGAGGTAAGATAGCCAGACATATCTATTCAAGGACATTACTGACCTTACTTCCGGGAAGATTATCCCAAAGACTGTTCTGAGGACTATGCAACACAAACCGCGTCCCTCCCTCCTGTAGTACATCATTTATCAACATGTGCAATGCGTGCTCGCAGAAAATTTACGCCTTACGACAAACCGCCCGCACCGAGTGCATTAGAGCTCCGATTCACAGAAAAATCACTTGGGAGAGTTGACAGCAGTGAAATAACTTTGGAAGATGCACGCAGGGTTATTCTAACTACTACATATCGTGAAACAATTCATCCTTACAACCCCAGGGTAAATCCATCTTCCTTCGTGGTCTGATGGGTCTATCAGATGATGCTGTACGTCAGGCTTTGGAAGCAAGGCGGGCTGATCGTGAAGCTAAGCGCTTGCGAGCTCTCTCCACGGCCTGGGAGATTGAAGCTGCAGATCGCCACCGGGGCTTCCTTGTTACACTTCATGGCCAAGAAATCCAGCGGTTCAATTGGGCAGCTGACGACGAGGCACTTTTTGAGAAGATACTGGAACGAGGTTCGCTAGAGGATCTCGAGAACAATACTGACTTCAACATCAGAGCCTACAGTCATGACTTGACGTCACTGGCAGTAGCTGACGAACGACTCGATCAAATGGGGGTGGAAATTACCCGACGTGAGCTGGGTGACAGGCCCTATGCAGAGGAGGACAACTGTGACATTGGTCAGCAGTGACGAGACCGATGAAGAGGTCGACAATGATGATAGTGTATGGTCACAATGATCCTCTTCGACCTCTGAATAAAGGTATCCATTTGATCATCCACTGGGGCTCGATATCGACTGATCCCTCTATTAGGTCAGAATACGTGTACCCTATGGTTGTATGAGACACTTAGTGTTGCACTTGTCATGTTCGTTGACGAGTGTATAAATCGTTTGTTCGTGATCACCAGCCATCATCATGCAAGTTGGGTGATTCACTAAATTGAATAATGTTGAGCTTCAACACACTGCCGAATGGTCATGCGCAATACACTTTTGATTCTGAAGTACTCCGCTGCATCGTTGACTATCTGGCAGAAGATACAGTGCGAAACCCAACAGCCTCTCGCAACAAAGATACTCGGAAAGCTTTCCGCCGGGCTCTGGCGGTGCTTTCAAGAACTTGTCGTGCTCTCTCCGAAGGATGCCATGTTTGCCTACCAGAGCTTCGTATGACAACGCAACAGCGGATGGAGTGTTGGTATGTCATTTCTCGTTCGAACATGCGCAACGCTTACAATAACATCCGAATCAGCCTCCATTCAACGAAGAAGAGTGGAACAATGTGTTACGTTACGCTCCTCGCGTTCAAGAAGTAACAATCGCATATGACGAGGACTCCGAAGAATCTCTCCTTCAAAATTCTACAGTCCTTGTGGTTTCGCACCTCGCTGCTACTGACCAACCTCCGTAAATGATCATGGCTCCGTTCTGGGATTCCTCAAGTGCTACCAAACCTTTTGTCCAAACCTCAAGTCTCTCCGCTTCTGCCATCTATGTCACATTCCGCATGTGAAAGCCGCAATCTCGCGCGTGCCATTTCTCGCTCCCCGAACTTGGACAGCATTTTGCGCTCCCATAGATGAAGCGGCATTGATCCTCACCGCTGAATCCCGTTGTCTCAAAAGGTTCAGTGGAGCTTACTCGATTGCCAACCAGATAATCTGAGGAGGGTTGCTAGCTTTGTTTTCAATAACGTGCACGTCCTTGATCTCCGTGTCGAAGATCTTTCTTCCATCATCCCATACTTGACATCACCACCAACCGTTCGAAGAGGTCTCCTTCTACTGCCACATGCTTTCACCTGAGATGTTTCATGAGTTCTTCATCGCATTCAGCTCACCTGCGCGCCGGAAAACTATGTGACGGATCGGGCTTCTCTCCGGCCAATCGAGAAGACGTGGAATAGTATCTTCGCAGCTAGTTACCTTTCAGGTTCTGAGCCCACGGATGACCCTAAATCTTCACGAGTTTGACGTCAATATCGATAATTCGGTTTCCTTGAACGACGACGAACTTGATCGGTTGGTCCAAGCATGGCCTGAACTGAAGACCTTCAACTTCAACCAACGCAGTGGGTGGGATATTCGACCATCCTTCCAGATCGACACTAAGGGTTCTGTTGCTGTTACTCGAACGAGTGCCTCGACTACGAAACAACAAGTCCATTCTTCGCCGATGGGCGGAACAAGGTGGGTGTGGTCACCATCGGTGCGACTGCTTTCGATGCCAGGCTCCATGCGTAGCATGACAACCTCGGGTTCCCGCCTACAGGTTGGTTCTTCAGGATTTTCACCGGCTCCTTTGACCACCAATACACCATTGCTTGCCCTGCCCGTGTTCGCTTCTGCTGCGGTAGCCTAACCCATACCATTGAGCCCGCCCCAGTCACACCGGTAACTCGTGCCCCACGTCGTTCCGAGCACACCACCAAGGAAATCTGTCTCTTCGAGATCAACGTCGGAGCGGCTGTCAGATACGTGAAGTCTTGAGGGAAAATACCCCTCGCCCATGGGGTTTCAGTGGAGAACTAAAACTGGAGTGGGTGGGTGGGAAGAAACCAACACCATGATAGTGGACGAAGGAACGTCATGCCGCAAAGGGAAGCTGGCCTAGTGGACTCGTTAGGAAGACCATCGTCCCCTACTTTGCCATCTAATGGCGGTGTGACTAAACGGCGACAACGCGTACCCACAAACTGGAACATTAAATGGTTGCCACCAATGCCAAAAAGACGTTCCAGCGGAAACATCTTCCGACTCAGGTCTTGCGTTGCACATATGGTTGTGTAAGAAAAAAGGAGGACTACGTACTAGTGCTCGTGAAAGCGTGATTTGTGGGAAATTTGATGAACCATTCATGCGCTGTTGTCGATAGCATCG
>JBBPSD010001216.1:0-10943 GCA_038093415.1 Xerocomellus chrysenteron | reverse complement strand
GTACTGTAGTTTTTCTTTAGTGACTACACTATAGTTTTCTACAGGTTATGAGCCCTGCAGCTTCCTGTTAGCTCACTCACCAGCCAAAACCCCGAGAAAGTCTTACCCAATGGAGTTCGATGATGATATTCCACAACTTGCAACGGACGGTCAAAACTGGTCCACATGGCGCGAGAAAGTCGAAAATGTCATCAACAAAGCTGGTTTATATTCCTATGTTGACGGTACAATCTCGGAGCCCGACAGACAACTTGAAGCAATGGGAAAACTCATTTTGACCATAGGTCTTCCAGATTCCATTTTCGGATCAATGCTTTACCTCGAGACCGCTCATGACTACCACAAATATCTGACAAATCGATTCGACAAGTCTACAGTACAACCACTACAAGAACGACTATGAAAAAGCGAAGGATGTTGCGATGCAGAGCCACAAGTGGCTGCGCGCACACGAAAAACCTTTGGCGGACCCTGTCGGAAGTGTGGCGAGTGTGGCCACAAGGCACGTGAATGCGGAAGAGTCGGAGTCAAGTCAGAAACAGCCAAAGTCGAAAACAACCCACCGGAAGGACTTCCGAGCACGTCACTCGAGGGAGGGAGGACTGGTGCGAGCAATGAGCTCAGCGAGGTCCCGAACAATGAAACGACAACATCGCAGTCGACGTGGATGCCACGAGACGAAAGTCCGAGCGGGGAGGTCCATGGAGTGGCAAGGAGCCACAAGGAGGCAGCGGGAGTCGACGTCGAGGGTGGAGAAGCCGGCAAGAGAACTCATACCGGTGACGACGAAGAACATTGAGCGCATGAGCACATCGATGACTGCAAAACCGAAACGGCAGGTCGACAGGTCGATGACGAAGCCACTGACACCCCCAACCCACACGCAAAGTGCGCGGGGCCGATGATGCCAGTGGGTACATCGCACGACCCGGCCGACGAGCTGTCTGGAGAGCGAGAAGGTGGTGGGGTGGCTGAATCCGAACCCGAAGCCATCAGCACGCCGATTGAGGGGCGGAGTGGTCGAATGCCAACCGACCGTGCTGACGAAGCAAAGCCGCTGGGTGACAACCCGAGCGGCGTGGCGAAGGTGCGAGGTGCAAAGGTCCAGGGAGGTGGATACGAGAGTGGATGAGGTAGCGACAATGGCATGACGAACAGTGCCAGCGACGAGTCACAACGACTCACGCTGAACGCATTAGCTGAAGATGGAGGATGTCAGCACCGAGAACGACTCACAAACGAGTCTAAAGACTCACCTGAACCACCTGAACCACCCGACAACCCCACGCAGCGACGAACCCAGTCCCCAAGCATCAAGCTCGAAGGAAAGAGGAGAGCAGCCTCAAGCTGTGACGTCAAGCGCACCAGAGCCCAAGCAGTCACATCGGAAGTGCCAGAACATGAGGAAGACGATAGGAAGCGGCCGATGAAGCTGCAAACCATGTCAGGACGCATCAGTGAAAGGTCAAAGATGAAAGGTCGAAAATACTTACCTGGAAGGTCAAAAGTCGAACCAGGTGACCCGGGATGCAAAGCGGATGCAAAGCGGATGCAAAGCGGATGCGTCGTCAGTGCCATGGAGCATCGAGAGAGTCTTGAAGAGGCTGAAGAAGCTGGTGAACACGTTGGATCGCGTCAAGAAACAGTCAGAGCGAAGAACTCGAAGGTACTCACCTGGAGGAGCTCAAGTCGAGCTAGGTGACCTGCATGGCAAAGCGGACACATCGCAAGCGTCAGGGCGAGCTGAGGAGACCAGGGAGAAGCCGACGAAGCTGCGTAATGCATCAGTACAAGTCCATGAACGCTCGAAGCAAAGACGTCGAAGAAACTCACCAAGTAGACCTGGAGAGGAGCCAGACGAGCCAGGCGGCGAGACGGCCACACCAGATGGTCACCAGAGCGACCCAGAACGTCCTAGAAGCGTCAGTGACGAGCGCGTCGATAGAACAAACGCACCATGTCGAAGAAATGGCCCGAGTGGCCATTTGGGCGAACCAGAGGCATCGAGAGGTGTCGAGGGCGTTCGAGACCGCAAAATGGTTGTCGATGGCGCCGAACACAATGGGATATGTCCCAGTAGCCGCAGGAACGAGTGCAATGTAAAACAACAAACCTTACCAGGTGAGTAGTGAGGTCTATGTGTGTGGGGGTCTACAGTAAGGGCGCGATAGGCTTGTCCCCAAAGAGGATCCTATGAGGTTAGTGAAGACTCAGGTGAAGGGGATGATGAGGAGAAGGTAAAACTGGCTGGCCGAAGGTAGTCCGGACCGCGGGAAAGTAGACTGGTTGAAGACCGGTCTGTCGGGTGTGCAGTTGAGCAGTGGAGAAGGCGAGAAGGTGGTCGACAAGCCCCGTAGTGGACTCGGACATGTGGAAAATGGTAGACAGAGCATTCCGGAAAGTGCAATATCGAACAGGTGCCAAAAGATGCATTCAAAATGCCAAGTACAAACTCTTTATAGTCCGGGAATTGCCCAGGACTATGTAGTTATGATAGATAAAGTTTAGAACTCTAACGAAAAGATACCTGACAGTCAACAGATATAGAACGATCACAGAACATATTACCAAAAAGGGATACCGACGTGAGACCGACCGGTCTATCGTGGGAAAATGAAGTCTGGACTCGGACTACATGCAGAATGGACTGGTCGGGTTCAGTCTAGCATGGGAAACCTAGCTAGAAAGCCTCGGAAACTTGAATTACCAACCTAGAGCTGTATAGCGCTCTGCAGCGAACTCGAAACGAACGCGCCATATTGAAGAAACAGGCCAGGAGACCATATAGATGACCAGGAGGCGCTAAGAGACATAGAGGGCGATTCGGACCACGGAACAGTTGTTGACGGCACCGGACACGATGGGATAAGTCCCAGCAGCGACGGGAGCAAGTGCAGAGTCAATATGAATGTGCTATGTCGAGATAAAGGGCCCAGAGGCCATATGGGCGAGCTGGAAAGGTCGAGAAGCATCAAAGGCGATTGGGACCGCCAAACCGATGTCGAAGACGTCGGATACGATCAGGAACAAGGGGATATGGATGGTGCAACAAGCGGCACATGCCACGACTCGAAACAAGTTGAAACAGATCCACTCGCTATAGAGAAGGAAGGTCAGTGCGAATGACGCAAGCGCACAAAAAACGACGCACCTAGGCCATCCAGACCACCTCCCGTACATCCCAGGTCGCTCACCAATTATGTCGACCCACTGTGTCAATGAGGACGAATCAAATCACGACCTAGAAAGATCAGAAGTTCGACAACGAGAAGTTCGACTCACCAAGTCATACTGCCATGTTGAGGCCAAAGCGGGTGTTACAATTGCCCTTTTCTTTTCTTTTCTTTTCTTACTTCGCTTGTCTGACGACTCGCTCTCGCATTGGACTACCTTCTCACCATCCTTTGTGGACGCCTTACGCCTAAACCTGGCTTCCATTACTCTACGCCGCACATGGCTTTGCTTCTCTCTTATCTCTTCTCACGGACATCATTTCTTTCTCTACGTAACTAGTTACGCAGCCTTCTTCTCCTCTATCGCACGGACCACCTTTTCTTCTTATATCCGTCTTAGCTTTCCCGCTAACGAACACTGCTTTGTCCGTGCACTGGGTCTCCATATATATATATGACGACATCTCCTGTATTTTCTCTCTAACTTGAATCTACTCAGTTCACCCTTGACCTTCGGACTTCTAAGAGTCTTCGCACTACTCTCGAGTGTGCGCTCCTTGTATAAACCTTTGAAACCTCTTACGCAACCGATTGTTGCTAAGAGCCGCTGCGGAAGTCCCCAGCACCTGTGTTCCCTGAAGACGCCCTTCTAGGAAACCCTTGCTTCCTAGATATTTGAGTCTATGTTCGTCTCTACCCGAGCCGAGCGTAACAGCATGCGCATCGAGCGCATCAGATATGTCGCATATACAGTCCAGAGGCTGGGGGAGCACCCCACAGTGACGATGAACGAGAAAGACCGCCCCAGTGATGATTGAGGCACGTGCAGCAGAGTCAGACAGTGTCAATAGCCGAGGTGCGACTTCTGTATTAGGAAAGCGTGCGAGCACTGCATTTTTGGACTCATTGAATAGCAACTTCAACATTTATTAATTCATTATTCATTGGAATATGAAAGGTACACATTCATATGATTTTACCTACATTCCTTTGATCTTCCCCATACTCCTTGAGGGGGAGTGTTGTTAATCCATTTCATATGGGTTAGAACATTATTAGCTTACATAAGCAGGCCTTATTTCGGCCTTGAAGTACTGTAGTTTTTCTTTAGTGACTACACTATAGTTTTCTACACCGAGTTCAGAAGGGCGCAGGAAACTCGGAAGTGGTTCCGAAATGGCACTTCCAAAATGAGACCTCGGAAGCACTGGAACCACTGTGTGGTTCATGGTTGAATACTGTCAAGTCTAACAAGAGCTGATCCAGTTCCTTGTTTGAGATGGTGATTTGTCCTTTATTCCTTGCAACCATAAGCTTCCACTGTTCGATTTGGGTGGTGACAGCGGTGATCGTAGTGGTGGTAGTGGTGATAGTGGAATCTACTTCATCGTGCTGTGATGGGGTTCTGAGTCCTGGATAGCTGTCACGAAGAGAACTGAGCTGGATCTCGAGCACGGTGATGTGAGAAGCCAAAGCGGACAACTCTTGTAGAAGCCTCCCGTTTTCCGCTCGAAATACCTCAGGCTGCTCTTCATAGAAGCGTTTGTAATCCTCGTAGTCAAGCTTCACAAATTCAAGTATCATATCCTTTTCTTGGCGATGCAAATGCTGTATCTGAAGGAGCTGGTCTAGTACAGAGTCGTGCACGGGCTGTGAGAGTACTGTAGAACACTGAGATTCAACAGCCTCTGAGGCAGGGTAGATGTTAGGAGACTGTCCACCTGGGCCCTTCCGTTCCTTGACTTGGGTTGTGGTAGTTGTAACATAGGTAACAGTGTGCCCCGCATGTTTGATTTCTGAATCAATGGTTTCTGAGTCAACACCTGCGAAACACATAAAGGGGGTGAGATCATGATAAAAGTTCGACTTCCTCATCTTACCGGATTCCAAGCTATAGGAAATTATTTCCGGTGGACTGGTGATACCAGGGATACGCACTCCATCATCAGGCAAGTCGGTTTGCTATTGGAAACAGTTCAAGTTTGATTAAGTAGCTGCTCGCGAAAGCGATTGTTTAATTACCTCGGCATCCTGGAACACACATCCCTCTTGAACCTTGGCAGCCTCACTGGTAGTGTTGTGCCGGCCCGGCTTGGCCTGAAAGCCTCGGCTTGGGCCCGGCTTAGGGGGGCTCAGGCTTGGAAAATGTAAGGCCGGGCCTTGAGCCCTCAAAAGCCGTCAATTGGGGCCCGGCCCGGCCTAAAGCCGGGGCTCGAGGCTCAGGCCGGGGCTTACTATGAGTAGAACTAGACATATATAATATTGCCGCGCCTTTCGAAACCAGAGCCTACTCAGTAGTAAATTCAACTCAAACGTATGACGACGCGATGGTGTCGACGACGACACGACGTAACGCACACGACGGCACTGTCTCTCGCGGTGGCGGACTCTCCCGCTTTCCGGACATCTGTGCCTTTCCGTTCCTCGACTTGGGTTGTGGTGGTACTAGTAACATAGGTAACGGTGTGCCCCACGCGTTTGGGCTCCGAATCAACGGTTTCTGAGCGGGCCTCTGCGAAACACGTGAAGTGGGTGAGATCATGATAAAGTTGGACATCCTCATTCTTACCAGATCAAGCTTCCCCATCTTGTTTTGCCAGTGGGTCCTCGGACGAGTACACGGATGGAGCTGGATTGAAGCATGCACGTGTATACCCATATCGTGACTAGGCTGGTTCAACGAAAGATTCGAGAATAACCTTCGCCTTCATTACCATAAACCGATCTTTGTACCCCGATTCCATCTGCACTCGCTTTGTCAACCCCAATTGAGTCGAGCACAGCACTTTCTGGCCCGTTGCCGTTCCACTTGGCACCTCTTGATTATCTATGTCATCTTCCATCGTTGTCTCCTCAAACATCTGGACAGGACGAACAACTAAGACTTCGAAATCGGCCGACACAACTTCCCCAATCATCTTATTGAACTGCCCGGCAATCGAAATGATGGATGTCACCTTGTCCCTGAACTGGGACGAAACCTTCGACCTTGCGGTGGAAAGAGAGGCGACGCAACCCGCTGCCACGATAATGTCAGAGAGTCCTTCAACAATAACTGAGATGAGAGCGTCCGGGTCGCTGATACAGGTGGGAGAGATGTAAGTGCGCGTGAGGGATCGCCAACGCCCCGATATCATTTGCGCCTCTGTTAACCACTGTGAACAGAAAAGTTGATGGCATTCGAAATTCAATTTCTTACCTGATTCCTGCAATCGTTCGTATATCTCGTTGATAAACTGGTCGCGATCTTTCTTGATGGTCCACGAGGCTATGACCGAGTGTAGGTAGTACGTAAGATAGGCTTGGAACGCGATTGGGAGATGCAGGGCCACGTCATTGCGTTTCTCGCCGCCCAAGCAGTCCGTCAAGGTTTTGCCTATGAACTCCGACACCCTTAGCGCCGCAGAGCTTTGTTCCTTCGTCAGTTTCGTAGCCCGAGGCCCGAAGTCCCTGAGGACCCGGTCAGCCATGAATTCTGTGTACTGCTGCACCTCCGCGTTGAGCCTCTGCAGCATCTGAATGATCATCGTGTCCGCGTATTTATCCGCCGTGATGACGAAGCGTTGCACGGCGTCCAATTGGGGCTGACGTTCTGCAAGGGCCGACTTGAGCACTCTCAGCTGCTCTTCATAGGCCTGGAGTTGCTCGCGGGCGGAGCCGAACTCAGCCGACTTTGCCTCGTAACACTGTTGGAACTGGGTGATTCGAGAAGATGAGGTGAAGAGGTCGCGCTGGAGCTGCTCGATTTTCTTGCCCGCGGTGGCGAGCTCCTCCGCTTTAGCGACATCTGAACACTTCCACTGCTTGATTTGGGATGTCAGCTCCACCAACCGCGCCGCGTAGCGCTGCTGGTACTCGATAATCTGAGAGGATGAAGTTGATAGGTCGCGACGGAGCTGCTCAATGTCCTTCTGTGCGACGGTGAGCTCCGCTGTTTTGGTGGCGTGTGAGCGCTTCCAACCCTCGATTTGGAAGGATGAAGTGGCTAGGTAGCGGTGGAGCTGGGCCAGGTCCTCGCGAACGGTCGTAAGCTCATCCCCTTTGGCGGTATCTGAGCGCTTACGTTCCTCCACTTGAAAGAGGAGAGAGGGGATAGAACGATCTTTGCCCGACACCTTGTCTTGGAGTTGATCTTGGGGAGAGCGGAGTTCCCTCGATTGTACCTCGTAACGTTGCCGTAGCTCGGCAATTTGAGAGGAGATTGAGGTCAATTCTCGTTGGAGATCTTCAGTCTGTTTGCGAGTAGCCACAATACGTCCTTCCTTCAAAGCGTCTGTACCTTTCCAATCCTCGACTTGCGCTGCGACTGTGCGATCTTTGTCTTTGCTGGATGATATCCTCTCGTTGCGCACAGCGATGAACTCGCTTAACTGAGTCTCGTAAAGGCTCTGGAGCTCAACGAGGTGGGAAGTTGAAGTGGAAAGGTCTTGTCGGAGATTCTCGACCTGTTCGAGGGTAGACGCGATCTGTTCCGCCTTCATGCCATCAGCACGTTTCCACTGCTCGACCTGGGAAGTGAGCGAGGTGATGGTACCCTTGTGTCGCAACGACTGCACGCTGAGTTGGTCACGGGCGGTGCTGATCTCCCTCAACCGTGCCTCATACGACCCCTGAAGCTCAGTGTTCCGCAAGGTGGCCCCTGCGATCTCACGGCGAAGTTCTTCCATTTGCTGGTTCTTCTCCTCCAGCGCACGCTTGATCTGCTCCGCAACGGCGCCGTTGGCTTGTTTGCCTGAGCTTCTGGAGAAGTATAACATTCTGAGTTGGTCGAACTCGTCACGGACAGAGTCGAGTTCTTGTGACTGCTCCACATGACGCTCCTGGAATTCTGTGAATCTGTCGGAGGCAGAAGAGAGTTCGCTCTGAAGCCGCTCAATATCCCTGCGCGCATTCGCAATCTGTTCCGCTTTTGCGCTGCCTTCATGCCTCACCTCGGCGAGTTCAATGGTAAGGGAGGTAATGGTGTGCTGCTTCTCCTCAAGCAGCGACGCCTTGGTTTTGAGCTCGTTGCGAATAGTGACGATGTCTTTCGACTGCGCGTCGTAGAGCTGCTGGAGATTGGCTGTGTGGGGGGCAAAAGCTGCAAGGTCTCGTTCAGGGTTCTCTTTATCTCGGCGTTCAGCGGCGGGTTTCGCCGCATTGGTAGCATCTGGGCGCTTCCACTGGTCGACTATGGCGGTGAGGGTGGCGATTGTGCGATCCTTCTCCTCAACCAGGGACTTGTTGGCTTGGAGTTCGTTCCGAACAGAGCCGAGCTCCTTGGACTGCGCGTCGTAGCGCTTCTGGAGTTCCGCCATCTGGGGGGAGTAGGTAGAGAGGTCTCTCTGAAGCTTCTGCGAGTCTTGGAGTCCAGTGGCGATCTGCTCTCCCTTCGTGACATCTGACTGCCTCCACTGAGCAACCTCTGCGGTGAAGGAGGCGATCGTAAGATCCCTCTCTTCGATCAACGATGCCTTGGAATGCAGCTCCTTGGGCGCAGAACCAAACTCCTTTGGTTGCGCGCCGTGGCGCTGTTGTGGTTCAGCTGTTCGAGAGGAAGCGGCGGAGAGGTCGCGCCAAAGCATCTCGTTCTCTCGGCGTACGGCCGCGATCTGCTGCGCGTTCGCACCATCCGCATTTCTCCACTGAGCGACTTCGGCTGTGAGCATGGCAATAGTGCGATTTTTCTCGTCGCAGAGCGATAACGTCACCTGCAATTCGCGGCAGACAGAGCTAAAATCTCTCGACAGCCCAGCATAATTCTGCTGAAGCACGGTCATTTGAGAAGATGCAGTGGACAGGTCTAACAAGAGCTGATCCAGTTCCTTGTTCGAGATGGTGATTTGTCCTTTATTCCCTGCAACCATATGCTTCCATTGTTCGATTCGAGTGGTGACAGTGGTGATCGTGGTGGTGATCGTGGTGATAGTAGTGGTGATGGTGGAATCTACTTTGTCGTGCTGCGATGCGGTTCCGAGCCCTGGATGGCTGTCAGCAAGGGGACTGAGCTGGATTTGGAGCAAGGTGATTTGAGAAGTCGAAGCGGACAACTCCTGTAGAAGTCTCTCGTTTTCCGTTCGCAACACCTCAAACTGTTCCTCGCAGGCGCGTTTGTAATCCTCATAGTCAACCGTCACAAAGTCAAGTATGATCTCCTTCTCTTCGCGATGCAAACGCTGCACCTGAAGGAGTCGTTCTAGTGCGGAGTTGTGCATGGATTCTGACAGCACCGTAGAACGCCGAGATACGACGGCCTTTGAGGCGGAGTAGATGTTGGGAGACTGTCTGGCATCCGTGACTACGGGTAAGTGTGTTTCTTGGTAAAATGACGGCTTCCTTTGTGCCCCGCCCTGAACAGAGGACTGCACCTCGTATCGCTGCTGACCAGAAGTTCGGGATGGTGTGGTGGATACACCCTTCGTAAGTTGCACTTCGCTGTCTTTCGCGGTGACGGACTCTCCCGCTTTCCGGACATCTGTGCCTTTCTGTTCCTCAACTTGGGTTGTGGTGATAGTGACATAAGTAACGGTGTGCTCCGCCCGTTCGAACCCCGAATCAACGGTTTCTGAGTAGGCGTCTGCGAAACACATAAAGGAGGTGAGATCATTATGCAAGTTCGACTTCCTCATTCCTACCGGATTCTAAGCTATAGTGATTCATCTCCGGTGAACTGGTGATACCCTGGACACGCTCCCCATCCTCAGGCAAGTCGATTTGCTATTGGAAAACAGTTTTGAATGAAATAGCTCCTCGCAAAAAGCGGCTGTCTCATTACCTCGGCATCCTGGACCATGTCTCCCTCGGGACCTGAAAACCCGTTCTGACCTGTGGCTCCAGAGCCGTTACTGAGGTCAGGCATTGACCGCGCTTTATTCTCTGGTGGTTTTAACTGACATTGGAAAGTGAGTCTGACGGTATCCCTATTTCACGAGTTGTTCCCCTACCTGAAGTACTTTTCTTGTTTGCTTCCACATGTGTGCTCTCTCGTCCGCTGGGGACGTCGAGGGGGCTCTGAGTATGCTGACACGAAAGAGGATGTCTCAGGCTGTTAGACAACTGAATATCAGAATAAGAATTCCTATACCGAGGGTTTGAATACATACTCTGTTTGCGAGAAGGGGAAAGGTTGGTAGGGAATCCAGAATCGATCGCCTTGAAGTGAGCGGAGTATGTGTGGGGTACTGAGAATTCAGATGTCACGTATGCATGCACAAGCCCCGACGGATCTCTCCGAAGAGATGTGACGGTATAGAAATGGGGCTGAGGGTGTTGGAGCTAGACTGGTAACCAAATCTGTCTATTGGACTGCTCGATTCTTCTCGTCTCATCTCACACCTGGGGCACGACTGGACAAGTACCTACAACATAGTTGTAAACAGATTCCGCCTCGGGAAAAAACTATATTTGCAATAAATATTCATTAACATTTTTAGAAAATGTATTTGACTCTGTGATAGAAACTTAGTCTTCTGAAAGAGGAATAATAATATGGCTAAATTTATCCTAAACAATAAGCAAGGGTCTGTCCTCCTAACTTATTTAATAACATATTAAAAGTAAATAAATAAATATGATATAGCATCCCTTTTTGATTAGGTCCGAAGTACATATTAGGAACATATGTGGAACATATCCCCATATGTTCTGCATATGTTCCTAATGTGTCGTTTTCACCAACTTGGAAAATGAAGCCACAACATATTCATTTATTTATTTTTAATAGGTTGTGAAGTAAGTTAGCATGACAGACCCTTACTTATTGTTTAAGATAAATTTCACCATATTATTCTT
>JBBPSD010001215.1:0-10958 GCA_038093415.1 Xerocomellus chrysenteron | reverse complement strand
GGGGTTAATAGATAGGGGCTAAATGCGAAAGTCGCTCTAGAAAATAAGGAAAAATAAGGAGAAATCTGGGAAAATTAATATGGGTCTGTAACAGGTACTCACTTGCCGAATCCCAGGCACCTGACATGCTCAACTTGAACAAAGAGGATCTGAACATCCTGGGAAATGACCCCAACTCCATACTTGATTGCTTGAAGACTGTGCCTATGTGCGAGCTCACATTGTTGGTTCAGCAGCACTGTGAAAGGACAAACAATGATGAATCGTGCCTCCAGGTCAAGCAGAAGAGGTATGAGCCACAGCATGCTTTTGCCTCTGCCAGTTCAGATGGTGATCAAACCATCCTGCCACTTCCACATTATCAAGAGACCGGCCTCCATCTGTGATTTGCTCTTCTCGCTCGCAGTTGGATTCTTCAGCAGCTTCTGAATGGCACCTTGGATGTTTCCCTGGAGCAAGTAATCTTCGCCTTGATCACAATGCTGAATGTTCTCCACCAGGATGTCCTCCGGCACATAACCTGGCAGCTTCGGGGCTGGTGGAGACAAGTGGAATACTGGGGAGCGATTCACCTGGCCCTCATCATTCTCCATCAAAAACTCGCCTTTCTCACAATCAACCTCATTATACCGCATTCTCTTCTTTGGTTGTAGGAACATCGCCTCCTCCTGGGTGGTAACTTCGGGAATAGTGGCCCTCTTTTGTTGCCTAGAAAATTGCATCGGCAGGGTGTCGCAGGATGCGGAAGAGTCAAATGGATCCTCAGTAAAGAGAGAAGCTGAAATTTCCATGTTGCCCACATTGTCGTCCAAGTGGGTAAGGGATGGGGTTCCTCCACCTACGGTCACGAGCTTCTTGGTATTTCTTTCCGCAAGGCCGATGGCTGCCAGCCTGCTTATGGCCACATCTGTGAGACTGGCCGGCTGTGAGGCTCCATCTCTGGCATCAATGGGTACCGCTTTTCCTAAGTTCTCAAACTTCTTGATGTTTTCTGTAGTCAGGCCGATGGCCGCCAGTTTGCTCATGACCTGACCACATCAGCAATCATGCTGGAGATCTGGGTAGTGATCTCCCTTGAATCCATGAGCTTCTCAGACATAGATATTGTTCCCCTGGCACACATAGCTTTACAAGGCTTGTGAGGTCCCATGGCAAGCAGGCTGGACCACTCTTCGGCCAACCAGTGATGCTGAGCCAGGCTGCTGGGGGAGAGGCAAGGCACTTCACCCTGAACAATCACATAGTGTGCAAGGTACACTTCGGTGGAATGATCGGCAGCCTCGGCAAGGAGATCGTTGGCATAACTAGGAAATGCCTCATTCGGAGAAATAAACACCCGCCCAAGGGTTATCATCCCTTGGCAAAAATCGCTCACACCCCAGCTGCATTGAAAAAGTTCTTGATTGCGCCTTTTCACCGTATCATAGAATGCTTCTGGTGAGATTTTGATGCCTCCTTCAATGCAAAGGTACCTTGTGGCAGCAAATGTCAGACTTTCAAGAATGGTTGGTGTGACGGTGATGCTTATGTGCAGTACAATGAGCAGGACTCTTCACCATAAATGACCCCTGCAAGAATGGCCTGAGTCTCTCTCTGGCCACTGCCCAATAGTACCAGCAAAAGGCCCCAAAGCAGCTCAGCTAAGAACACAGTGATGCAGTTGTTGTTACGATTGTCCTTTTTCTTCTCGATAAACTAACTATCTCGCTGGTATTTGCTGACTCTCTTCGCACCATTCCTTTGGAACGCCCTATGCCTAAATGTAGCTTCCTTTACTACACGCCACGCATGGCTCTATTCCCTTCCTTTCCTCTTACGGACATCTCTTTTCTTCATGCATGCCTAATTACACAGCTTTATCCTCGCTATTGCACGAACCACTTTCCTATTATACAGTGACTCCAAAAAGCGTTACAATAACTAACCTCAAACCTGCAACCACCCATGGGAATCCCACTTCGCTTTGGTGGGACCAAATAGAGTACAAACCCTTGGCTACAAACCGATCCCTTGGTCATGTGATTCGGCCCAGGGGCCGCCGAGATATAACAGTTTTAAAACAGGAACACCATTGTAACAGTTTTTGGACTTTTGCTGTAAGATACTGGATCTCAACCATACAAGAGGTTATTTGCTGTTGTTTGGTGATACAAACACAGATATACATATAAACATCATGTCTGAGTTTGAAAATATTCCCATGCCTCTGTATTCTTTACCACTATCATCATGCGATCTCTCTCTGCTACTCAAGAGAATGCCATTATCTCTCAGCTTGATTCTGGCCACTCCATTCACTCCATTGCATCTAGCACTGGCGTCCGCACTGCTGCTATATCCAGACTTTGTTCCAAGAAGCGTTCTGACCTCCAAAAGTCTGTTGGAGGTCGTCCAGCCAAGCTTTCCCCTGCCAATATCTGTCATGCTATCCACTTTATCTCATCTCGCAAGGCAGAGAATGCTGTCCAGGTGACCAAAACACTCTCCAATGTTATTAACCAGCCTCTCCACCCTAACACCATTCATCACCACTTGAAAAAGTCTGGGTTGAAGACTGTAGTCAAGTCCAAACGCCCTCTACTATTTGCTAAACATCACAAGGCTCGCTTGGACTTTGCAATTGCTCACAAGGATTGGACTATAGAGGACTGGAAGAAGGTCATATGGTCTGATGAGACCAAAATCAATCACCTAGGCTCAGATGGGCGCAAATGGGTGTGGAAAAAGCCAGGTGAGGGGCTTAGTGGAGGAGGTTCTGTGATGGTATGGGGGTGTATGACTTGGGAGGGAGTTGGCTATGCTGCCAAGATTGATGGTAGGATGGATGGGGACCTGTACCTTCAGATTTTGAAGGATGAACTGCTGAAATCCCTGCAGTATTATGGTCTCAATCCATCTGACATCATCTTTCACCAAGACAATGACTCCAAGCATACCTGTAAAAAGGTGAAGGAGTGGCTAGAGGAACAGGATTTTGAGACCATGGTGTGGCCTGCACAGTCTCCTGACCTAAACCCCATTGAACATCTCTGGGGTTACCTCAAGAGAAGGCTGGCAGAGTATGAACACCCTCCTAATGGGATTCTTCAGTTGTGGGAGAGGATTTAGGAGGTGTCGGAGGGGATATCAGTTAAGGAGTGTCAAAAGTTGATTGAAAGCATGCCAAGGAGGGTTCAGGCTGTGGTGAAAGGCAAAGGAGGGTATACCAAGTACTAATATATACCAAATACCTTCACTAGTACAAAAGTCCAAAAACTATTACAATGATATTGCTGTTTTAAAACTGTCATATCTCGATGACCTCTGGGCCGAATCACATGACCCAGGGATCGGTTTGTAGCCAAGGGTGTGTACTCTATTTGGTCCCACCAAAGCAAAGTGGGATTTCCACGGGTGGTTGCAGGGCGCCAGTTTGAGATTAGTTATTGTAATGCTTTTTGGAGTCACTGTACTTTCCTAAGTTTAAAGGACCTCCTGTTGACCAGTCTGGCATAGGAAACATCTGGGATGGGACATTGGCAGTGCCCTGTTGATTCACGACTGCCCCAACTCTACTCATCAATGTCACCATGATGTCATCCAGCAGAACTAACCTTTGGCGCAAGGCCCTGACCTGCTCGTGTAAGCATTCATAGTTGTCTAGTTCCTGGAGCACTGTCATTTGCAGTCGATCTAACTGAGGCTGGATGTCTTGTGATCTAAGCTGCTGGAGCAATGTGATTTTGGCATTACACTTGACATCCAATGCCCCCAATGAAGTGAGTTGTGCTTTGAGAGCTTGTTCGATCTCATTGTTCTGGAGATCAATTCTTGTGATGGCTGCTTCCAGCTCAAGGAGTTGCCAGTTGAAGTCGCCGATATCAGTGTGTTGATGTACCTCTATAGATTCCAACTGGGTAGGTGCTGACCGTGTCTAGTAAGCTGAGTCTCAATATAATCTACTTGTTTTATGATTGACTTACTCTCATTATAGATACCTTTCACCCCCTGGTCTTGGATGGACCAGCGACTGTGTTCTACAAATGAGAGTTATTAGTGACTTAAAAACCAATGAATATAATACTGACCGGGTCAGGTTGCATGCCTGGGGTCAGTTCAGGATTGTGTTCAGAGACACACTGGCCCAGATCTTTGTGCTCAGGCTTAGTGTCTTGACCTCCTTTGCACCCATACTTGGCCATCGCCATCACTGTCACCTTACCCACCTTCGCCTTTCCCTCAACTCTCCCTCTGACAACTCTTGCTTTGTGCCAAGACACCATATTACCCCAAGTGCCAGGCAAGTGGATAATGTTCCCATCGCCGTCGATGATCCTAAAGAGCTCCTGGAAGGCATCACACCCAGTCTTCTGAATGCCACACAATCCACAAGGCTTGACTTTCTTGCTGTCAGCGGTCATGTGAATGGTGCAGAGTTTATTGGTGGCAGCACAATGACCACATGGCTGCTTTAGCATTAGTATAAAAGTCGTAGCAAATATTCATATCCCTCACCGGGCTGAAAAACAGATTGTATGGCTGCCTTGCATGAGTATCAGAGCGGTGGAGAATATTTACGTGACTCACCAGGATCTTTGTGTCATCAAGTGCAGTTGATACCTTTCACCGTTTGCTCTCCCTTGTGCCAGTTGCCTTGACAGTGGTATCCTTCCCTGTTTCTTTAACTTTGTTACCTACGTCATCCTGGGGATCTTGTGGCAATGGTCTTTTGATCCCACTCAGCTGACACCTGTGGCCGACAGATTGGATTCCGGTCGATAGGAGTCGATTGGCTGGCAATGTGTCAGCGGAAGTGGTTGTGGTGATAGAAGGCTTGTGAGGATAAGGGGGAACTGGACCGGTTGATTGGAATCTCTTCCACCAATGAGTTGTGGAGTCACCAAGTTCAGTATTTGGAGGGATGCTCAAGTCGCTTACAAGGTTGTCCTTCCATACTGCCCGGTGGAGGAACTGGTTGACCACATCACTCTTGCCAAATATTTGGTTGGAGGTGATTTCTTCCTTGGGCCACATTTGGAATTTTGCTGCCATCTCAGCCACCACCCTTGGGATCTGTGCTGACTGCTGAATGCATTTTCTTGCTGAAGTCTGTCAACAATCATTTTAAAAAGAAAACATGTTAGCATTGTCTAGCTTACCACTTCCTCTGCAAGCAACATGATCCATTCTCTCTCTCCTTCCTGTAATCTCAGACTCTTCATTTCCTCCACTATCCAAGCGGCGTGTGAGTAAAGCCTTCGTTGTACTTTAGTGAAATCAGCGGACATGTTTGGGTTGTCATAGATGAGTGTGGAGTAGAGGTGAGACAGTGGGTTTCGGTGTCCTTTGGAAAAGGAAATTTGTCCACATGATTTTCTAAGTGGAGACACATTTTTAAGCGATCATTGATTCGTTACTTGCATGTTTCGGCGAATCATCATCATTGCATGATTGTAACCCAATGACTAATGTAGAGTAGGAATAACTGTATATAAGTGTGACAAATGGATACAGTTGAGGATCAATACTACCATCGTGTCCAAGTCCTAATAGAATCTTGCTCCCAAAGTGTATGCCCCTGCAGCTGACCTGGGGTACACAAAACTCTGAGTTTCCATGAACACTTGTGCTTGCTGATACAGCTCTTCTACATTGTGTCACCGAATTTGAGAATGAGATTCAAAGCTGGCCAAATCGCTCCTAATTATATCAGTATTCTCCTCTAGTAATTGAGATATCTTGACAAATATTTGAAGTAGCTCATATATGCACCCTGTCCAAGTCCTCACCGCTTTCCGCTACATACATTAGTGCAGCCAGCTTGCTTTTCGATCAACCTGTAGCACCAGGCCTCGAGATTCGGTAATAACGGACTGAAGGACCATATACCTCTCTTTTGCCACCAACAATTGCTCTTGCAGTACCTGGGATTGTCTAGAAAAGGTTAGCCTAGCACCATTGCATCGAAAGCAATATAACTTACTCTGTTGGTGAGGGCATGGTTTTGGGAAATTTTCTGAACAGCCAACCTTCATTTGTGTCACAACAATTATGTCATGTCGGTAAAGAGAATTGTTCACACCCGATTTGGAACAATGGGAAATAGTCTATATAGAGCGTGATATTTCAGACTCAGCATCTGTTTTTCGCTGAGTTACTGCTGAATTGAATCACACTCAACAATGCCTCACCGTCCTTCAATGCCCTTGCCTTGCTCCTCACAATACAGGCGACTACATCTACTCCTTGCTTCAGAGCTGAATAATCTACCTCGCCATCCTTTGCAACCCCCGCCTACCTCACAAGACAAACGGCTGAAGGTACTTCTCACTTCAGATTTGAATGATTTGCCTTGCCGCCCTATGCCATCCCTGCCTGTCTCCTCACAAGACAGGCAACTAGATCTACTCCTTGCTTCAGACCTGAATGATCTGCCTCACTATCTGCCACCCTGGTCTGTCTTCTCACAAGACAGGTGACTCGATCTACTCCTCACTTCAGATCTGAACCACCCGCCTCGCTGACCTCCATCATCCACATCCCAGGACAGGCGACTCCAGAAAACTACACCACCCTCCCCGTCAGCATCTACTTCCATGACATCCAGACCACAGGGTCTTAGGACATTAGTGTCTTTCTTTGAGATGCTGAAAACGTCTCAACAGGAGTTGGGGCATCTTTCCCCCAATCCCATGCAGAGCCCGGAGTCTGGTCAGAGTCCTCCAAGAAAATTACATTCCACAAAGATTGACTGTCTACAGAAATGTATGCAATACAAAACTGATTGCTCACCAAAATGTCTGGTTGCCAAAAACTCAAAAGGCTTGATTTCTGGGTGCCAAACCTGTAAACGAAAGCGAAAACGGTGTACAGCATTGTGGGAGAAGCCCGATATCCAGCAAGGCAGGATGGTGCTGCATTGTGGGGGTTCATGGGATCATTTGGCAGTGAAACTCCATGTAAAATTCAAGTTACCAGAGATGGTTCTGGATGACACCAGTGACAACGCTGAAGGATCATCCCTTGTACCAGCTGCAGGTGAGGAAGATGTAAAAGAAAAGGGGAAGGAGAAGATCCCCGTGACAGACTTACTACTGCCCTCTCAAATCAAGCAGGGCCATTTGGTATATAATCCAAAGATGCCAAATAAGAAGATTGGATCAATCAAAGTGGGTTCTTGAAACCTGGCGAAAATGGTATTTCTTTGGAATTTGTCATTGGGTTAATTTATGGCTGAATGTGTTCCAGTGACTGTGTCTATTGAGAAGCCAACTGAAGATGACTTCCTTGAGTTGGCAAGACTTCATGCAGAGCTCCAGACCTTGCAGAATCACCAGGACCTGGACAGGGAACTCCAGCAGTTGGGAGCTTTTCTGGCCCTCGACAACCAAGGAAATCCCAACAACATCAATCAGGGAGAGAAAGCGTGCATTTGGCTTTATGAAGACATGGAAAGCCATTTGTTTGGAATTCGCCAAGGTAGAGAAGCATTTCAGCGAAGCTTCAACAGCTCAAGGCTTTGGTAGTGGAGGAAGAGACAGAACAGTCTGGTCTTGCAGAATACTGGACTCAGAAGGGCTACCTTCAATAATTTATACACATTGAGTTCAGCCAGAAAAAAATATAGTGGATCCTGTACAGGGCGAAGTTAGATCAGATTGGTCTCTACCAACCAACCAAGCAGTATGTGGAAGGTCAAATAACAGTAATGGCGCTGTTGAAATGTAGTCATCACTACGGTTGCCCATGTGTACCAGCTTCAATTTTGAAAATTTTGAAAATTTATTTTTGAAAATTGGTAACATTTGAGCCAAGAGTGTCCAAATATAGTAAATGGCGGGCGCGCCTCCCACCCGCTTACATAAGCGCTCCCGTCGTTCTTGTGCACTGCCGGCACTTCCAAACCACCCGAAACATATCCATATTTGGACACCTAGGTAACAACATTTCCCCTCTCCCTTTCCTGCTCAGCCATTCACTTCCCTGCCTTCAGGGATTGTTCAAATTGATCATCATGGCATTGTAGATCCCAATTAAGTATCTCTGATTGCTTGTATTGTTATATTAGCATGTACGGTAGGGAGATATGTGGAAATGACAGAAAATAGAAAGTGTGTTCGCATTTTTGACTGGCTGTATATATTCCCTGATAGACTTGAGTCCTAGGTTTTGTATATGCATAGTGATGGCATCCTAGTGGCACAGGCAGCTCTACCCCTGAAATTACACAAAAGTAGTTCACATTTTTTAGTGGACCAGTATATTGACTCTGAACATTGATATCTGTTATCTTCTTACATATACACAATATACAAGGTGATCATACAATAGGAGTAGATATGGTCCCTACTTCTACTATATATGCTTTCCAAGGGCCCAGGAGACCTGAGTGTGCCTCTTGCAGAATATGCCTGACAAATGACTTGCCAAACATTACATGTGTCTGTTGTCATTCAGTCTTCCAGCATGTAGTTCTCACTTGTTTTTCCTCCTGACACAGAAGTTGGAAACACAAGAGACCATTCCATATGAGCATGTTGAGCCTTTGGGAGTCATTGGCTATTTACAGATTCTGTGATCCTTCCTTGATAGTGTGCTGCAAATCTGCAAACGGAATGACCAACTATTTCTGAATTAACCAACTGTAGCAAATCCGCATGAAGCATAACACCAAAACAACCAGCTATTTCCAGATTCACCAACCTTTTCCCAAAAATCTTTGTTTGTTCATATAGCAGATTTGTTGAAGAATAGGGTAGAAGCTGGGACCAACTGGGATTGGATGCTAGCCATGGACCTGGACTGAGTGATAATTGATGGGAAGCATCCCATTGATCACTCAGGCCATATATATTGTACAGATGTTTACATATATATATATGTGTATACATGTACATACAAGGGTTGGTCCATATGACACAATCAGATAATTCCAACAAGATTTGCACATGAAGTCACAAACCATATGACCTTGCACAACTGGTGCAATACCCACTTGCAATGCACCCCAATTGCCACCATGACATCCAATGGGGCATGATGTCCACTGTGATGACTGCACATGCCAATGGCCACCCCAATCCCCCTTGCTGGGTGCAAGGCCTGTGTCCAGTACCTCTGGCACTGGCCCTCTTCCAATGGATGCAATATCTATCCACAATGCACTCCAATTGCCACCATGACATCCAACAGAGTGTGATGTCCATTGTGATGACTGCACATGCCAATGGCCACTGTGATCTCCCTCATCAGTAAAACCCAGGCTTTGCATATGTTACAGTTTGTCTCCTTACCAATGGTGCCTTCTTATTCTCTTTGTATCATCGAACTCATCTTCTTTTCAGTATGTTCCCTCACAATTGGATACATTGTTTACTTCTTTTTGACTCTTCAAACACTGCTCTTATCAAGCTGTAATCCCACACTATTCTTCCTTTCTTATCACCAGAAGGGGAATTTCCTCTTATTCATCTTTGCTTATCACTACACTCTTATCTGTAGACAGCTTCTTTCATACTATTCAATTCTATTTTATTGGGTACGTGTTCCTGCTTGCTCATCTTATTCCTACTTGTTCCATAACCTTCTATGCTTACGCATACTCTGATATAAGTAGTCTGCTGTATATACTGTATTCCTCATTCTTGATCTACATAATCTAGCATCCTCTAGAGCCCAAAGCAATTGGCTTTGACCTTCATCACCTAAGTTCCTTTCAATCTTGATCCATTGTCCATCTCGTTGTTACTCAAGGATGAAGTGTCTCTTCATGAGTACCTCCCTTGAGACAACACTGTTATGCCTCGCAACTTTAGAAGACATCTCATGTAACAGCATGTCCCTCACTCCATAGTGCCATAGTGCTGTACTGGACAGCCAACCCAGGTTTTTCTGATGAGGCTCACCAGGCATGAGGTCTGGGTCTAGTGGCCTGTGTAAAGTCTTCTCCTCCCATTTCCACAGGCATGACACCCATCCACGATGCACACACTCCAATGGCCACCAATGACACCAAATGCAGGGCATGATGCTTGCTGGTATGTATATGGATGAAGACAAAGTAGGTCAGACAAGGCATAAGTGAGTAACTTGAATGCCATACTCTCACAATGGTTGTCAACTCATTACACTCAGGGAAAAGCACATGCAAGAACTTGAATACGAGGAGCAAGCCAAATATTGTTTTGACTTGTTTTGTACTTAGAATGAATATTGAACTTTTTTGTGCTTGTACATGTTTATAATAAGGGTGGTGAAAACCAGTATTGGAATCTATCAGCAGTGTACTTTTTTTTTACATACCTAGCAAGTCTAGCTCAGACCTATTACAGGTCTAGAGCTATGTAGATTGTTAGTCTGTGCACTGGCAGGGTGGACTATTGCTAGACTGTGGCCTAGTGGACCTAGCATGACCTATTTGAACTATCCAGTCTATTGATAGACCAGATATGTAGGTCGTGCTAGGCTGTTTGCACTTTTCCTGATGTCAAGCAAGGTGACTACACTGGCAGTAGTAATACTAGTAGCTGGTGTACTTCATAGAATTTTCACATTTTCAGAATATTTATACCACTGTTGTATGAGCCTAATATATTGTGGGTACATGTAAGAAGTGGAAACTGCTTTTGTGTAATTTCAGGGGTAGGAGAACTATCTACATTTATATCTCAAGGGAGGCCCCCTGCTGCCTGTGCCACTAGGATGCCATCACTATGCATATACAAAACCTAGGACTCAAGTCTATCAGGGAATATATACAGCCAGTCAAAAATGCGAACACACTTTCTATTTTCTGTCATTTCCCCACATCTCCCTACCATACATGCTAATATAACAATACAAGCAATCAGAGATACTTAATTGGGATCTACAATGCCATGATGATCAATTTGAACAATCCCTGAAGGCAGGGAAGTGAATGGCTGAGCAGGAAAGGGAGAGGGGAAATGTTGTTACCTAGGTGTCCAAATATGGATATG
>JBBPSD010001214.1:0-10960 GCA_038093415.1 Xerocomellus chrysenteron | reverse complement strand
GCAAAATGGACTCGCAGAAAGAATGAACCAAACATTGTCCACTCTTGCAAACACAATGCTTGAGGAGTCCAAGCTTCCCAAATCCTTCTGGGCTGATGCAATGGCCACTGCTGCCTATGTTACTGCATGAATTCCAGCCTCTGGAATTGATGGAAATATTCCATATCAAGCACTCTTCAATTGACAGGTTGACCCCACTCACTTCCAACCCTTTGGATGCCCAGCGTATGCCTATACACCAAAGGAACAATGTGGAGGAAAATTCCAATCACATGGAAAGAAATGTATCATGATTGGGTATACATATGGACAACAAGCCTACAAGCTCTTGGACATAGAGCATCGAACTATCATCTCTAGCCGACACATTATATTTGATGAGACCAGAAGTGTCTCAGAAGCGGAATCAGCTCCATGGAATCACTCCACTGTTGAGGGACAGTGGGAGGGGTTACTTCCAGAGCACCTTTGCCAATCAGAACATAATCATAATAATGATGATGATGATGGCCAATGTCCACCAAATCCCAGGCCAGTGGGAGACCCAAACATGGCTCAGGAGGATGTCCAGAACAACCAGCAAGTCCCATAATTCAAGATCTTATTGAGCGCCTCGCCCAGCTCCACCTAGATGTTTCTCTTGCTTAACCAGCCATTCCAGTGGTCCCAGTCATTCCAGCCGTTCCAGTGGTTCCAGCCATTCCAGCCGCTCCAGCCATTCCAGCCATTCCAGCTGCTCCAGCCATTCCAGCTGCTCCAGCCATTCCAGCTGCTCCAGCCATTCCAGCCATTCCAGCCATTCCAGCCATTCCAGCCCAATTCCAGCCCCAGCCCAGATTGTGGCTGGAGTACGGCGCAGTGGTCGGCAATGACAACCAGCAAACAAGAATAAGAAATATCAATGAACATTGGAAGAAGAAGCTGAAAGGTGAACAAACCGTAAAGAACATGAGGTACAGCCACATCTTTCCGAACCGGAACCTGCTTCCAACTCGGGACCACCAAATCAACCTCCAGAAGAAGAGCTTGACATTCCAGGTGCATTTTCTACATTCATTGAGGATATAGAAGACTTCATGTTTACTGGATCCACAAATTCCAACTCTGATGAATGTCTTCCCAAAACACTTAAGGAAGCGTACTTGGGAGTGGAAGCAGAATTATGGAAGTCAGCAGTGGAGGAAGAAGTTCTGAGTCTTACTGTAACTCCAATCATGTCTATGAGACAGTTCTCATTCCAGAGGGGATCACCCCACTTACCTCTAAGCCTGTCTTCCACATCAAACGAGACCAACATGCAAATGTGGAATGATACAAGGTTCGAATTGTTGCACGAGGCTTTACCCAAAAGGAAGGTGTGGACTATCAGGAAGTCTTTCCTCCAGTAGCAAATCTAGACTCCGTTTGCACCCTAATTGCCTTGGCTACAAAACATGATTTAGAGCTGGACCAAATGGATGTTTCAACGGCCTACCTTAATGGGGAACTGGAGGAAGATCTCTACATGCTTCCCCCAGATGGTGTTTCCATCCAACCTGGACATTGCTGGAAGCTCTAATGTTCCCTATATGGACTTAAGCAGGCAGGACAAACTTGGAACAAAACCTTGGATCGGAAGCTTGGAGAACTCAGTTTCATCTGTTTGGATGCAGAGACTTGTCTCTATGTCTTCCGAAAGGATGAACAGGTCTGCTTCCTTGTTGTCTATGTTGATGACCTACTCTTAGCTGCCACCACTCAGAAGTTCATGGACTCCATCAAGGCAAAACTCTCTGCTAGCTTCAAAATGCAGGACCTTGGAGAAGCCAAGTATATTATGGGGATTGAAATCAAGAGAAATTGCAAGTTCCGGACAATCTCCTTGTCTCAATCACAGTATTCCCACACAGTCCTAGAGCGCACTGACATGTCTACCTGTAAGCCTGTATGGACTCCTATGGCACACAATTCCCAACTATCTGCGACTGACCCAGAGGATGATCGCATCATACCAGAGCAGGTCATTGAAGGACGCCAAGTCTCATACCTCACCATCATTGGATCCTTAATGTACCTCATGCTCAGAACCCGTCCCGACATTGCATATGCAGTTGGAACACTCAGTCGCTTCAGTGCTAAACCCAAACTGGCACACTGGGAAGCTGAAAAACGTGTACTCAGGTATATCCAAGCTACAAAGGACATGGAGCTTAGGTTTGATGGGACAGAGCTCTCCATGGATTTGGACTTCCATGGATATATCGATGCCGGATGGTCCCAGGATCCCGATAACTCCCGGTCCACTTCCGGTTTCCTATTGATGAGCAATTGTGGACCTATCTCCTGGTCCAGAAAACAACAAAGCATGGTCACGCTCTCTACCATAGAATCAGAGTATATTGGACTCAGTAATGCTGGACAGCATCTTGCATGGCTTTGAACCTTCTTTGATGAAATTGGACATCCACAAAAGGGGCCGACCCAGCTATTTTGTGACAATCCAGCTGCCATAATCTTATCTCGGGATCCACAGTTCCGAGCACGAACCAAACATATCCAATGGAAATATCACTTTGTCCGGGATGACCTTGTTGGAAAAGGAGAAGCAATTGTCCATTACGTTCTGACCGGGGACATGGTGGCAGACATACTCACGAAGCCACTCGTGAGAGACCTACACTGGAAGTTCGTAAAAGCCATGGGACTCCGGTTACACTCGAGTGGGAGTGACAGTATTCAACCGTGAACCACACAGTGGTTCCGGTGCTTCCGAGGTCTCATTTTGGAACCGCCATTTTGGAACCGCTTCCGAATTTCCCGCGCCCTTCCGAACTCGAAAGGGCCAGAGGTATGTCGGCAATGACCGGAACCGCTTCCGGAAAGTTCTCGCACCCTTCCGAACTCGGAACCATCGGAAGCACTCTAACCGTTTGACCATTTCATATGTTTGCTTAAACCTTTGACTTCCTTTTGTTACAGCACCTATTACCATATATTATAAGCTTCATTCAGGTCCATCAGGTGGCTTAATACAAGTATACCTCCGCCCATGGTATATATACATATGTTTATCCTACTTACAAGCACCTCAGTCGTCTTTGTCCATCTCAGACAGCGGCTGAGGTGAGTTTTTCTTTTCACTTAGTTTTTACTTATAGCTAATGTACTGTAGCTCTGGGCAACTCCTGCCCTCTTCTTAGGTGAATATAGTCGTCTTTGTCCATCTAAGACAGCGGCTGAGCTCTGGGCAACTCCTGCCCTCTTCTTAGATTCTGTCACTCACTCTTCTTGATGAAGCTACTTGTCTGCTTGGCCGGCAACTACGGAAGTTCCAAGACTTCACGTGCAGAGGCTTCAACACATTGGAGTTACCATCTGAGACAGCTGCACGCTGGAGACGGAAGAATGGTCAGTTCAACACATCAAACACAACTGCCCATAATATCTCTGGTGCCCGCCCAAAGTCATTCAACCTCAATACATATGCACTAGGAGATTATGTGTGGACAATCCGACTGTTTGGAATAACTGATTCCTATACTACCCACATTGTAGGCCAACTCACTTCACCATTTTACGAATAGTAGTCGATAACAATGTTCCATTTCCAGGGAGAGGCTGCTCACCAATGCATTAAAAAATTCTACCAATGTACTAACAAGAAGAACCCGGCAGGGCAGATTGCGAAGCAAGAGAGGCATCACACACGAGTTCGGCGCCAGTGCAATGCTTACTATGTAGACCCCAATGGAAGTATAGACCCGAAGAATGACCCGGCTGAAGTCCCACACAAGCTCCACCATCGATTATTGTATTCCCCAGCCAATGCCTTCAACCTTGCAGAGTTCCTCTGAAGCTCGCCTGATGATCCGGCATTCGAGGTCAGGTCCGCTTTACTGTAGCTTGGCGAAGCAACACCGTGCTCATGCTGACTTTGTCCAGGACTTTATCCCAATACTCAAGGATCATTTTTTGTCACGACTTCTAGCTCGTGATTACGATGGTGACGAACGAACTTTCTCCAGCGAGGAACGAAACTCCGTTCGATTCGTCAATAGCCTCAATAGGGTCCTCCGCCCAAAATGTCTACAAATAAACTACACAACATATGATATGCGTCGTGACCAAGACACCTTATGTCCGGGACACGGTAGTGCTATCATGTTACTCTCGTGCGAGGATGGCCCAAATGCCCATCCCTTCTGGTATGCCCAAGTTTTAGGTGCATTCGTCATCACGGTTGATCATTCAGGCATTGAGCGAACTATGGAGTTTCTATGGGTTCGCTGGTTCGGTGTCGTACCGGGTTATCATTGGGGATTCAATAATGCCCACCTTTCGAAGATTGGCTTCGTCCCCTCAGACTCGGGTGCTGCCTTTGGCTTTATTGACCCGTCTCTCATCCTCCGCGCTTGTCACTTGATCCCTGTGTTTGCAGATGGTCGCACCGACTCGTTACTCCGCTACAGCCCATCTGTCGCTCGGCAAACAGATGCTTTTGACGACTGGGCAGCATGCTACATTAATATGTGTGTATATTTACACTAACTTGGGTCCAGGAAACCTGACATCTCCCTAGTTTCGCTGATCGTGACATGTTCGTGTGGTACTCAGGTATCGGTGTTGGTCACCATGCCCAATACCATACCCCAATGCCACCAAACCAGAATGGACAAAATACTGACTGTCCAGACGATGGGCTATCCACTCCTGTTGATGAGGGCGATGACGCCGAGCACAGCGACTGTGCCAGTGACGGTGGTGCCAGCATTCGAGAGGAAGCACTCGGCGAGGATGAGGAATACGAAGGGAGTAGCTCTGACTCAGACAGTGGGCTTGAGGATGCCAAAGCAGATGAAGACTCCGAGAATACTGGAGATGAGGATTACGAGACAGACGAAGACTTCGCTGGGAACAATGAGAATGACTCGGAAGAGATAGTCAACACAAGCTGTGTCTTCAGACTCTGATACTAAGCTGAATTGCGCAACATGTGTACGAATGTACTTGTCAAAGCTGTCATTAGTCTTTATGTCAAAAGTAGGACATCTTTCATGTGGGGAAAGCGGATCTTACGACTAAATCCCTGATGGCAACCAATTTTTTAGTAACTTTAGCACGTTAATCATCTCTTCACGTTTGTTATTGATTCGTACGATCTACAACAAAATGTTGAAGGCCTTGTAAGTCCGTTGTCGTCACACATCATAATCTGAACGTTTCTACCGCATCAAGCATTAGACAACCGAAGCATAACGACTTTGTAACTCCAGTACTATGGAAAAGAAGACTGCCAGGATCGGATCATCGGACGCATCATTTCAAGCTTATCATACGCTGGTATATTTCCTTCCAGCCACTGACAAATATTTAGGCTTACTCGGCTCCAACGGAAGCTGATGGCATGGCATCTAGGTTTCAGTGGTGTGAGTACGCCATAACCCTGAACCCTTTGATGCAGCACAAGGCCTTTCCACATGAGGAACCATCAACAAATGCAGTGGTCCGGGGACAAGAACCAGCGATTGCCGCACGTCGACCATAAACATCCCCCAGCCCCATGGGCGGCTCACCGATCACACGGGCGACCATATGGGTTCGTGAACCACTCGCATGATCGGGTGGTGTACAAAAACAAGATGTACCCATTGCACTTGCCCGAGGCGATCAAGTTTACGCACCAGCCGGCCTTGCAGGAAAGGATGTAGATGTGCAAGGACGTGAACAATATGTACCTGCTCTCACCGAGTTTTCCGGAACGTGTTCGGTTGGATTGGGGACAGGTGTTTTTGCAAACGGTGCGTGGGGCTCTTTCTTTTTATTATACTTGTTGCTTTTGGGTGGGCGTGTCTCATGAGGCAGGTTCGGTACTTAGATGGAGGAAGTGTTGTATCTCGAGTTTAACCAACATCCGAGTTTACGAACGTTGCTCCTACGCACAGGCCTCGCGGACATTGTCTATGCGGACGACAATGCGTACAGAGGTGATAGTCCATTGGGTGAGGGTGCCAATGAACTCGGTAAAGCGCTCGTTCGCCTCAGGGAACGACTACGGCAAGAAAGTGAAAACTAAAACCGTTTCCGCATGCGACGCTCATTTAACTTGTACAGCAACTCATGCATGTCATACTTGTTGTATTTTTGTTTTCAAACATATGTACACTACTCTATCATACCCTTTTTGTTTTCGAATAGGGTTTACAATCAAGACGGTCAATTAGCGTTTATCTCAAAATGCCTGTGTCCGTTTTTCCTGTCCGCTTCCGCTGGCGTCGTTGCGGCACGTCGTGTTGGACGTGGACTGGGCGCCGCCTGCGAGCTGGGCCTGACGGCCTTGTCCACTGCCTGGTCGCACCTGTTCGGGTATCTTGTCCCAGTACAGTTCCGCCTTTTTAACTCGCACTCTCTCCATCGCGATCGACATGTCGTCTTCGAGCGGCGGTCGGCCCGTCACGTCCAGCCCATGCCAGGCGCACATCAAAGTAATCTATCAACCACGTCGCGTAGTCTAGCGGTGCGAGACGAAGGTGGCACTAGCATACAACCAAGGTCAGCTTTCAGTCTTGCGAAAAGAAAAAGGGAGAGGGGTGGGACCGAATACAGACCGTGTCCATCCATGTGCTAAATTCGACGTAATCGAGACCGGCGGTCGTGGGCGTGTGCGCACATTCCTGTCCTTGCCCACTTCCATCTTGGTCTTGGAACGCTTGGGTAAAGAGCGATTTGAGCGTAGTCTTGTTTGTGCCGACGTTGCGCACGAAGACGAGGTAGTCGAATGGGTAGGACGAGGAGGGAGTCGTCTGCGTCTGTGTCTGTGTTTGGGCTTGGGGATGAGGGTGAGGACGGGCGGTGGGTTCGCTGCGCTCGTGGTCGGGCGCACCTTGATCTAGGCGATGCGTTTCAGGCTCTGCATGCGCCACCTCGTCCACAAAGGGTTGTTTATAAACGAGGTACTCTTCGTTCAAAGCGTCCCAACGCGCTTTGGTGATCGCCCGCTTGTACGCTTTTTTCATGATGGGGAACGCGTTTCCGTGCTCGTCGTTTGTGGGGACGCTCCGCCAGGGCAACGCACGAAGCATGGCCTCGAGGTGCGATTTGGTCGAAAACGTGACAAAGGTGTATCCTTTGCATTTGGGCGCGTCTCCGGGTTTGTCAAGGAAGTGTGGAGGGAGGGTAACGCATTGGACGCGGGGGCACGATCCCAACGTCTGCGTCTATTTCCGGGGGTGGCGAGAGAGTGATTCGGCGAAACGAGCGATGCCCCCGATGGTGCGCTATTGTGGTAGTATGCAATCTTGGTGGCGTCGGGTCAGATATAAGGTGTTTTCGGGAGGAGGGAGGGGGGAGGAAACGAACCATGTACGCCGTCATGATCAGGCGCATGGCCAGACGCACGATCACGCAGCGTCTGCCAGCCTCACCGGCGCACATCATACCAGCCTGTGTCTTTCTTCCGGGAGGTTTTTCCAGTGCCATACCCGCTCAGAGGGCTTTGACGAACTTGATTTCGGATGGTTGCTGGCTGGTGTCGGGATCGGCGGGGTAGTTGATGGGTATGGCTATGGAGCCATGCAATGGAGGTAAGGTAAGAAATGGGAGACGTACAAGTAGTGTCATCTTCGTCGCGCAAACATGCATCGAGCTTGCAGCGGTCGGGGTCGAGCCAGATATTGTGGTCAAAGAGGGCAAGCGAGATTAGGAACCCGATGTCTTTATGTGGGGTTTTTCCTTGCCCTTGGAGTCATGGTCGTGTTCTGGGTCAGTGGATGGTGGGGATGGTGATGGAGGGTTGCCAATTCTTTGGAGGCGGCTCGTAGAAGGGGCGCTGTCACATCAGCCAAGGTGTTGGTGAGAAAACAATGCTCTCTTTAGGCATCTTCGCATCCACGCCCTCGTCTCTCCTCCAGATTTCCAGCGTAAAGAACTCGCCCGACAAGTCTACCGTGCTCATCACGGCAGTGCAAGAAGACAAGCTTGTAGTCACTAGGAAGTATCGTGCGTCGTCCCCTCGCGCTCTTTGTTGATCGTCCCGAATATAGTCTATTACAATGGCGACGACGTAGGCCCTCGTTCCCTCTCGTCTCATTCTCCCACATGGTGTTGGTCCTCTCGGTAATACCTAGACCTTGTTCAAAAGCCTCGCTACTGCCGTGTCTAGGCTTGTGTCCTCCCTTGGTTGGGTGGTACCAAATCCATTCCGAACGTCTCCCTCGTTGCGAACGGCATCAGCTTTGCGATCATGACAGCCATACTCACCATTATCCGTTCCGTTGCCGACTATGGCACCTTTGGTCGCTGGCCCTTGTTCACCGTGACGCTCATCTGTTGTACGCTTGCATGGTATGTGCTGGTTCCATGCGGGTGTCATTGCGCACTCAACGATGTCGGCTAGTCCTGGATCACTGGAAACTCGCCACGGGGCTCTGTCGAATTCATCTCCTACGGGGCACCCTTGGTTGTCTACATTGTTTCATTCCCCCGTCTCGCCAAGAATACCTCATTCTCACAGTCTACATGCAAAGTATGAGAATGATCACATTTCCGTCGAGGAATACAAGAGGGAAGAGTCCCCCGAGAAGAATAGGATCCGTAGTATCTCCACGGTGGGTTCAGGGATAAGCTTGACCTGTCATTCTATATTCATTCTCGTGCATCAGGTGCTCAGTAACGTCGGTTATGGGGTCACGTCCCTTTTGAACTTGGCACTTCTCCTTCCCCCGACGATGGCAAATGACCCCAAGATCGACAACTATACGCCTACCTGGTGCCTTCTTTCTTCCCTTCCAATGGGTTCATCGCTGAATATGCGATCGAGCAACTCGCACTGGGTTCTACTTGGAATTTGGTAGTGTATGTGTTCATTATCAACATTCATAAGTGACTGATCGTGGTCTAGTCACATACCAGTCGCCTCGCCGGGGACCTCCTCTACCCGGGGGCGAAAGTTGCCTTACCATAGAATGGAAGCAGGTAATCAATCGGTTTTACGACCCAAAGTGTGGCTTGTTTACATCGAACTCAGATCTGCGCAGCTCTCAAGACCTATAGATACCTGCCATATACACTCCCTTGTCGGCTAATGCTGGAGTAAGTTGTCCCTTGAGCGTCACCCCGCCCACCTGGCGCCATCACAGGCTGATCACCATTGGCGTCCCAGCAACATGACCACTGTCCCAGTTGTCCCAATGTCCGCGCACCCACTCCCACGTCCACACGCCAGTCGAGCACAAGGTACCCATGGTGACTTTGACCTTGGCGATTGCGAAGGTGGCCTCCTCGGAGGCGATAACACGCGTGCGGAGGACACGTTTAATATTCGCGGTCGTCATTCTGAGCGTCCTGAGGATGATTTACTCGGAGGTCTAGCCATGCCAGTGGTATGATACCATATATGCGCCATGTTCGACGAATTACTACTGACATGTGCGCATATACTAGCCACACTCACATTTGCCCTCTCCAAACCCATCCACATCATCACGAGGCCCTGCCCGCCTACTGCGCATGAGTGCCTCGCCACCTCCGCTGGCCAGCTGGTCGAATTAGGTTTCTCACCCGAAAACGGTTTCGACGGACAGGCTGCCACAGGGCTCTCGCTCTCCTAAGCGGACCAGGAAAGATCTACACGATCGTTCATCTGTCTCACGTTCCTGTTCATTGAAAGCTTTGCGGGGAGGGTCCAGTCCGCGTTTTCGGAGAGTAGCCTCTCTATGTTTTCTTTAGAGATAAGGCTGTTCGGAAGTGTTAGGGTGGTTGCGATCATGGCTCTGGGAGATTGGGGTGCTTACGTGAGTGGAGCCATCTCACCACCTCCATGGTCACGGTCGCGCATTCATCGTGGCCTACCATCCGAAGCTGGCGCACCATTCGCAGCGTTGGCAGCTGCAGTCCTCTCCTCCGAAACATCTTGACGGCCCTCTCTTTTCCATATTTCCAGAGCGCCTTCGCCTTGCTGAACATGCCACGACCGATCTCGCTCGCTCGGGATCACAATTCCTGCAGTGATATCAAGCGGAGGTTGCGAATGCGGATGAGATTGGGAGGGATTGGGGTCATGTATGGGAGTCTAGTGTGTGGCGGATGGGCTCACTGTCAGCATCTCTGCGTTCAGGCGGATGTGGGATCACGGCTGCGTCCCGTCACCGGTTAGCATGACCTTTCACGGATCCACCGAAGCGGAACGGTTCAAGGCAGGTTGGTTAGCCGTGAACCGAACATCGGAGGGTAGCGATTCGGAATATGGACCCCCGCTGATTGGGCAAGGGTAAGACGGATCTTCCTACTGCAGGCAGACCTAGATTCTGTAGTTCTCTTCCTTCATTATCATCTGCCCCTTCATACCTTGAGATCTCACATGAGGAACCCCCGGAGCAAGCACCCATCACACGGGCACCTGAGCGACGCTTTATAGCCCACCTCGCCGCACGTCTCCCTTGGAAAGGTCCATCCGCATTCTTGTTTTCAATCTTATTTCTGACCCTTGTCACAAACAGCGCTCTTTCTCATCCAGTTGTTTGTCAATGTGGGCACGTTCCACCGTCTTTCCTGGTTCGAACACGGCACACTCCCTACCACCGACGACGACCGACTCTTTACCTCGTACGCACTCGCTCCTCTCAACACACGTGCTCGTCTGACCCGTCACTTACAGGAAAGACGCAACCACTTCTTCTCTCGTCGAGTATTCGAGGCTGTCAAAGAGTACTAGTACAAGAGCAAGTATCTATTGTACTGCGCCTTGGTCGCACGACCCGCGAAATAAAAGGATAGCATATTTGATAGAAGTTACACACAGCGTTTACGAGCAATGCAAAGCGAGAAAGCGAACGAAGATGTACTAGAGCTAAGCACCAAGATGGACATAAAGAACCCGTTGATCAAGTGGTATGTTCACGGATCTCATCGTCTTGTTCAACGCGAACGCGGCGCGAGTATGATCCAGACGACCAGACTCGTCCACCATATGTTTATAGAACGTCGA
>JBBPSD010001213.1:0-10978 GCA_038093415.1 Xerocomellus chrysenteron | reverse complement strand
GAGGTATACCTACCTTGTGTATGCCTCTCCATTTGATATCGTCATGAACGCTCGTCCTCTGGGCTTGCCATCTACATGATGTTCTGTCGATGCCCGCAGTCGGCCACAGGGAAATTGGCGAACGTATCATTTGGCTATCATTTCCGCCGTTCGTCCGGGTTGCGGTGCCTGAAGTAGCACCCAGGCTATTAATGAACGAGAAGCCAAACCGCGGGAAACATAAAATATACCTGGATCAAACTCCACGATAGGCCAGGAACCAAGGACGGATTCGACACGTACGGTATAGGCATGCTCACCCAAACCCGCACCCCGGGCGAATACTTTTCCAGGGACCTGTCGCTATACATGTTTTTCCTGAAAAAAATGAAAACGACTATCCTCAGGATGCCATCTTACATGGCAGATGTCTTCGACAAGCCAGACGGTTGGGTAGAGACTCCTCAGCCCGTCTTCGTCCCCATCTTACTCCTCCCACACGAGCGACAACACTTGCGGGTATATGCCGTCGACCAGACTCGACGGTGAGATGGTTGCGGTCATTTCTCTACTACGAGCTCTACTCGACTCGAGAGTGTCTAACAGAAGATGACAAGGAACTGAAGTATTAGTTATCAAGAGCTCGTCTGTGGACCATGATGGATCAGGAGATGCGAGTAGCCAGGAAGAGGGGAGGATAGAGAGTGGTTTCGACTGGTGGAAATGCTTGGATCCTCGCATATGCAGTAGCAGCCCTTCAGTACCCCACGTATAGAACACTTTATTTTAAACCCATCATGCTGAAAGGTGCAATGGAGCAACGTGGCAGTGGGGCACAAGCGAAGAATCTAGAGAGATAGGATTAAGTCAGAGACCGCCGGACGATTGACCAGGTACAACGTACGGCACATATACCCCGTGTATCGGAACGACAGCACGTCCAGTGTACGCAAGTCGTCCATGGGTGCTCTGCGGGGAGAAAGGAGAGATGTCACTTCATAGAAGAGCGATTGTAGGTCGCCGCAATCATTGAGCAGGGATAATCCTCATTTGGGAACGGCGAAAGGGGTCCGAGGTCATCCTCGATCAGTCTGAATCCAAGGGTGAACGAGATATAGAGGTTTCAACACCGAAAGGTCTTCCGTCCTCCTGACATCCACAATCCTAATGTCCTAGGACGGTGGAGCGCTCGTTCGAGCAGACACGAGAGTGCCAGGTTGGAAGCGTAATACATTGCCGCGAACCACGGAGACTGAAGGTCGTGAAGTCGGCCATACAGGGCCATCGCCAGGTCTACGTTTAGCGACAATATGCGTAATCCACAGACGATCGTCTCCAACTCGGTATCCTGAGTGGTCGCCAGCTGCTTTGAACACAGTTATGTCATCCGTACCATGTGAACACGGCGACCAACGACTCCCGTAATACTATGTGGTCGTTCCTGTTGGTGCAACATGTATGTACGGCTCCATGCTCAATGAAATCCGGCGTCACGTACGAGTAAACAGAACGTCCGTAACTTCTCGTTCTCTCGATGTACATCGAGGTCATATATTGACATGTTCTCCGCCATCTCGAACACGGGTTCATTTTCTTCCCACCTATGCGAGAGCATACATATCGACAGTGCTCTGTCACTGCTTGCTCAATACGGGTGAGGTCAAACTCCTTGAAAATCCGGAGGGTTTCAAAGATGGCGAATTGTTTGGTCGTGTCGCAAAGGCGACCGCTAGACGCGTTGATAAGCACACGCGGCATATCCCGGATGGTTTGCTTGATGCCCTTCGAATTTCTTCCTCTGTCTTTGATGGATCGATGAACTGGCAGGGATTGTCTACAAGGGGAGATCAAAAGACGAGCTTCCAGTTCTTCGAATACATGCGTACCACGAATGTCTGAATGGGGAGATCGCTCGAGCGTCACGAGCATAGTCTTGTATGCGTTTATTGCATTGGCGTAACGGCCCGCTCAGCGAAGTAGCGTCCCCTTCTGCTCATACCCCAAGGGAAAAACAGCTCAAGCTCTGTCGCCTGACAGGTGTAGTTGAGCATGGAGAACTAGGAGGAAGACAAAGGCTATACCTTATTCGCATCCCTTGAAGCATCCTCCCATAACGCCATTAGTGCCTGTGCCTTGCCTCGCTTGAGAAACAGACCTTGGAGCGGTTGGATCGAGAGAAAGCGCGACCGAGTGGGATTGATGACTTCCTCGTGGTTTCCTGATCTCATTGCAGCAACACCCTCGGCCTCGGACCTTGCTACACATCGTATCCTGAAATATGATAGCGAAGGTTCGAATGTACATCAACAAATTCGGTAATGGGGTGACTGACCAGCGAGCCCCTCCGATTCCTCGCCAAATGGCCTCATCATCTTGAGAAGTGTCTTTTTTTTTTTGCCACTCTTATTCGACCCACAGCATGTAGAGCTTCGCATAGGCGATGCTGAACGGCGATGCCAAACATGTTGAAAGATCAGTCTGTATTGTACCTCATGAGGCCGCGACGAAAAACTCACGAGCGATCACTTGTAGATCAGATCTCATATGAGATCGGGCCGGGACCTGTCGCGCGTTCTAACCAGTGGACCGCATGCTTGTACTTGCTCTATCCACGCGATTCGACGGTGGAAATACATGATTTTCATTATTCAATGTTAACCAAATCGGATGACATGGCCAGGTGTGGTCTATTCGAACATTTGATGCTCTGTTTCTCGAGAATCGCCGAGATGGCCCTAGACGTGTTCAGAACGACATAGCATGTGCTTATGGATTCCTAAAATAAGAGTAGAGTCTGTAAGAATGACTTGTAAGACGGTGGAAAGTGCCGCGCCATATTTCGTACCCAGAACCCCAAAGCCGTTTTTCTCGGAAGATGTTTAGAAGAGGCTACTAATCACCAGCCACCCAGTAGAACCAGTTGGAAGTGGGCTGGAGCGCCTGGAACGAAGAAACGAGTGGTAAGGTAAAGTGCTGCTCCGGAGAGGCAGAGACCGACGAAAGATATTGCGTGGGCCATTAATGACAAGGAAATGGTGCAAGGTGGAGGGCAGTGGCTGGGCGTTGGCCACAGTTTTGATGATTTAATGTAATAATCCGAGCACGAAGCATGGCTCGAGGGGAAACCGTAGCATCGATCGAGGAAAGTAACCCCCGTCCCCTTGCTATTTCGTCGACACGTCTCCGCAGCTAGTTCAACCGCCTCAATAACTGCTCGTCCCCACCACCCCCACTGGCCATCCCAGACAAGGACCCCACCAACCCGCCCCGCTCCGGGGCGACTGCGCCGGCCTACCCGGGCCGCGACATATGTTCGGGAGGCACCGGGGATGATTTGAAATCCGTACAGCTCCCCAATATGCGGTTCTACGAGCCCATTGGCGATCGGGACTGTTGTCCTGGTCCAGAAACGCCACACGATCGAGGCGTTACGTTCTTCGACAAACAAGCTGGGCGTACGTTGGGTGAACTGAGTAGTGGTGAGCTCAACGTAAACGGGATTGGTAGTATGAGGGGACGTACGTAGTCAAGAATCTCAATACAGGGCCCCTTCCACGTAATGTTTAGATTCGCCACCATGTCCACGTCGCGGGCGTCTTCTTGGTCTCCCTCGTTTTGATAAATAGTTTTCCGCAACGATGCCCACGCCGGGAACAGCCATGGCGATCTTATCGAGGACACACTTGACGATATTGCGCTCAACGACCGCAGTCGGTTCCGTGGGTCGTCAGCAAAGCAATTGAGTAAGGCAAGGGTTAACTGTTGGAGTTCGAATGGCGCGAGGAGGTCGCGCAGATCCAGACCGCACCTTCAAAGTCGAGCAGCAAGAGTCGTTTCGATGAGTGCTCATGCCGCGGGAGTAGGTGCCTCATTCCGACGACGGGAACCATGGAGAGATCAGTCTGAGCGGTACGTTCCGTGCTGGCGCACGGACGACGGGTGAGGCACGACATGACAAAGGCCGTGCGGTTTGGGTGACGACATGGTGGTGCAGGTCTTCCCAGCGGGACAACGCCTCGTAGTCGCTCATCGTCGGCGCCTAGGTCTGGTGAGCTTCTCGTCGTGCACTTCCCGTCGTACATAAACATACCTCGCTCAGAATGCGCGGCCCCCCTCTTGACACTCCACAAACCCGTGTCCATACCCTCCCGCAAACTCATGACCAAGGACGCATCTGCCACGGTCAGCAACGCGAGACGCTGGCTAAACGTGATTTGTTGAGTGTACAGGAAAACGATGGGCTGGTAGGTCGGCGTCGAAAACGCCGCACTGACGCGAGTGACGGCATCCGAGACGCCGCCGGCAAGTTCGTTGGACTCGGTCGTTTGCAGCGCGACTTGGATAAGAAGAACTTGTGGCGTACGTGAGAAACATAGTCGCTGACAAGTAGACACATTACCTTTCGCCGGAACACGGGATTCTTGTTCAAAGATCGTTCAAAGGCCTTATCTTATGCCTCCATATGACGATTGTACATAAGGAAGTACTGAACGTCAGATTCGCGTCTATTCTATCGCGTCAGTGTCCAGATCATCGGTAACAGCGCGGGTCCAACCCCCCAAAAATCAAACCCACTTCTTCTCCTGTAGAGTGCCCATGTGAAAGACCCGACGTTGACGAACGGTCGCTTGTGGGCGCCCAAAGGTGTCCTCGATTTGGATACATTTTGGAAGGGCCCGAATGCGAGAATACAGCTGACGGTCTGCCTAAAGTGTCGGACGTAGCTCGCAGCTTGGAAGCCGACGGGATCGGCTGCGAGAAGACCGCGTAGTAGGGACTCGCGTGCGGAAAGTCACCGGAAGATCCTGGAAGATCGGAAGAGGGGGAGACGATAAGCCAATGGAAGCGATGGCGAGCTTGAGAACGGCGTGACAGAGGAGTGCGGGGAGGAGGATGACGTGGCAGTCGCTCAGCCAAACTGGGAGACGGGATGAGCAACCACGAGAGGAAGAGAAAAAGAAACCGACTGATGTTGCCTTCGCGGTATGGCCGCTGCAAAACGCTTGTTGACGGACTTGAACGAGGGGGTCTTGTAAGAAGTTCCGTCTTGGAGAACCTTGATCACCGAAGGTCGGCTGTTGCATGGAAAGGCCAGCTTGAGGCGCAACGAACTTGAACCCGGTCCACATGCACTATCCGAGTCACGCACCGCATCCCCAACTCGATGCTTTCGCGCAGATCCGCACCGAACTTGTTCGTGCCATTCCCGAGCCGACCTAAAGTTTCTGGGTCCTTGATATATTTGGCAAGGTTGGAGGGAAAGGCCTAGGTTCGCTCTTCAGACTTCCTCGTCTTCGCAATGCTCACATATCGACACTTGTCCAGATTCCAGAACGCGGTCCATACAAAAAGTCGTCGCACCCTTGATACCAGGCATACTCCCCGACTTTTCTCGCCCCCCACCGCCCACTTTAGTCACAGTCAACCCTCAAGGCCTCACATCCTGATCGTCAAACACTCGCTACTATTCATCGCCTCTACGTTCAGCCATGCTTGCCCAACCCAAGGCGACCAGTCCAGGATGTACTCCATCCTCAGCACGTTATTATTCCAAGGTCCCGTTAGCGGCGAGGAGAAAGAGTCATGGTGCGAGTTGCCTGTATGCGCTTTCTTTTCCCCACCGAATCCCTCCTGACACCGCCCCTTGTAGTAGAACGTGCATTAGCTCCAACAAATGATACAAAGCGATTACACATCCTATACCATCCTACATGGCAGACGTCTTCAACAAGGCAGTAGACAAACCTCGGCCCGTCTCCGAATCCATCTTGCTCCTCTCACACGAGGATACGCCGCCGACCACGAGATGGCGCCCCGACTACGAGCTCTACTCAACCCGACACAGTCTGACAGAAGACGGCAATGAACTGACCCGGGTCTGAATCATCGACTACGACGAGTCTGGCATTGTCGTATACGACAAGCTTGTCAAACCGCCCAAACCCATCATAGATTACATTAAAAAGTATTGCTTTCCCTCTCCTCCTCTCGACGCGCGCTCACCACCGACCATCTAGATGGTCAGGCATCCCAGAGGCATCTCTCGCCGTGGCCACTACGACCCTCGCGTTCTCGCACCCCAAGGCGGCCCCACCTACATCATCGTCGGTCACTCCCTCCAATCCGATCTCAAAACGCTCCGGATCTGCCATCTCCTCATCTTGACGCTCGACGCTCGACGTGATTGCCGATGAACGGACCTTCGTGTTGCTTGTAGCGCGCGACGGGGGCAATATTCGGGTTAGCGGGCGAGGCTTCGGATTCGGGGGGCTTACCTCAATTCTACACCGTGCATGTGTATCTGGACGCTTGGTGTTGGGATGCGGCGCAGGTCAGACGTGGACGAGGTAGCATCGGAGTGCAGGGCGGGAGTGGTGGTGCTAATACCCTTGGCATGGAGAGTCCAGCGGCTACGACGGCTGCCTGCCCAGATCACCATATTCAAGCGGCCGAAAAACATGACACTTCCACCCTTCTGAGACACGAAGATGGAAAAGATCGTCATCCGCACATCGTTTTCCAACGCCTGCCTCTTTCAGCCCTCTCGAACACGTTGAGATCGTATCTATCGTGTCGACACGCTCACTGTTCGGAATGTAGGCCATCAACACAAGGCGTGATCTCCCTCTGGGATTGATTCTCAGCGTCTCATTGCTTCTGGTTCCATACTCTCTTTGAGCCTCAAGATATGCAAACGGGTGCATTCTAACGTGGAGGATGACGTCGTGCCTCGCGCCACCACCTTCACCAACCACAGACGATCAAATTGAAGACGCTCCCTGAACCTCGATTGCCGTTGTTCCCTGTTCCTACGCGTACGCCGGTCCCAAGGACACGGCCCTACAGGCGGGCTCAATGGCTTACTTCCAAATCATAGTCCTGGACGGCCACCCGGTGCTGCAAATGTTTTCCAGGAGGACACATGGCTATCGTAAAAACCGGTCAGCCAGCGAGAAGGTTCTTCTGAATTTGCATGCTTACCGCCCGGGATTCGCTCGTAACGGTCTACCGCACGTAGACCCGCCGATGCCGGCGCGACCAAGAATACAGAACTAATCCGCACAGAAGCTCCCTTGAGAGACAATTTTCTACATTTCGTAACACGAAACTCGGAAGATGATGTGTTCTTGCCTACTTTATTCGCAAAAAAAGTCCCCACTCAAACCTGATGCGTACTATCTCCCACCATCTCGAGTCGAATCTCCTCCGAGTCGTCCGCTTCACCCTCCGCCCCCTGCCCCGTAACGACATCCACGGTGAACGCAATCGCGGACACGGCCGCGTTTTGACTGGAGACGGGTTGCGACGACATACCGAATCCAGTGTCGATCCCCTGCCAACAACCACGGAGGTCGCGGTCATACAACTCTCGCACGCTGATGATGAACCGAGGCATCATGGGGCATAGAGTCGTATAAAAAATGAAGACGAGGGCAAGCTGGGAAGTACTGTTTATCGTAATGTCCGTTTGGATCCAAGCCATAAAAATGTTGTAAAATATATTCCTAAAAGTTCAGAGTGGTTAGTTTGTTTTGTAGGTACTTGAGAGAAAGATGGGAGGGAGAATGGGATGGTAATGAATGGAACTGAATTTGCGAGGGGAAAGAGGAGACCTACACAAGGAAATAAAAAAATCCATCTTTCACGAATAATTGCATGTAGCAGTTAGGCTGCCATTGCTTGGTTGCTTTGTACAGCATAACTGACTGCTTCACAGTTGGAATGACAGCAAGAATTAAAAGCACAGCACTGAAAACAAATCGGAGAGCTGCAGTGCCCCACATGACCTGGAAATGTGAGGCATTGCTGAATGAAATGCTGCAAAAGGAGAAATCAATAACTTCAATGACAGTGACTAGAGAAAGTTGGTAGGAGACAGGGGGGCTACATATGAGATTCCAGTTTAACTTGCAGTTTAATTGAAACATACCTGAAAGGTAAGTATTGGGATCATTGTAGATGCCATGGAAAACCAAGGAAACAATAATCTGTGGCACAAACATGAACAAGAGGATATAAAGGATTTTTTTTGATTGCTTCCACATTGCATATACCCGCAGGATCATTACCACTGCAACCCAAAAGTGTGATTAGGGAAAATGAGGTCAAGGGATAGTATAGTAACCCACAATCAGCAATAGAAATGAATATAGGAAACTCCCAGGAGGCTATCAGATAGATTGTAGTGCCTTTAGAATATCCATGCCTTAGTATATGAACACTAAGAGCCTGAGGGAAGTAAATTGGAGTGCTTACACCTATGAACTGTTATGAACTTGAATACGGCTGACAACCAGAATTTGGATGCATACATCTATCAAGTGACTCTCATTAATAATATACAAGATGCATGCAGAAATATTCACTTTTAATGGACCAGGCAGAAAGGTACTACCCCCTGAAAATGTATCTGATCAGCTCAATTAATCTGTGAATTTAAGTTTGAACACACAAAAGCTACCAAGGCTTAAGATCATATCCATTATTAGCTGTCTGACTTGACATGCATTACAGCAATAATAAACCTACATAACCCAAGAAAGACCAACATAGCGAACCTACAGAACTGTTGAGTTAAAATGTGTGCTGTGGAGTGACCAGAGTCATTATACACACCAGAACAAACATTGTGGAGACCCATGTCCAGGGTCTGTGCTGTGAGACCATAAGGAACCTGGACTTTGCTTGATAATTGTTGCTCCCTCACCCAAATGTAGTCTACCTTTAGAGATTATCAGTCAACAAATGAGATGGATAGGTTAATAATATACCTCTCTCGAGAACATGAGGACTGCAAGCAAAGTGGTAGAATTCCATTTCTTATTTCAGTTTGAGAAAAATAAAAGTACTGCTCACCATAATCGTATACGACAGTAGTGACAATCATGACTGTGTTAGTCTATAAGATCGGTCGTTGATCAGAGGTGTAAATGACCATACGGACTACATAGTTGTTCGTCCGGATAAGCCCCACAGTGGACTCTAAGTCGGAAGACATGATAACCTGAGGTATACTGGCAGGGATAAACAGAAGTCGAGGGGAGGTAGGTTGGTGGCGGATCAACCTTGAGAATCACTGACGTGGCTGTCGTCGACGATCTACCCGGTATTTAAAGTTTGACGGCTACACGGCACGTGATGAAGGCGCAATGTGGCGGAAGGCAATGCGGTCGCGGTCAAAAGGCGGGTTTCATTTAGGATCATGATCATTGATCACGTTCCTGTCGCACGCGTGCACGCAATGAAGCTTGAAGCTACGACTTTAGTCTTACCACCATTCGATCATCTCACGCCCCTGCTGTGGTTCAAAACAGAGTATTGTTGCCGATGTTCAACTTATCTGGATATCGTTGCTGATCGATTTTCAGCTCTCCTCCCACGTCTGTTCTCCGAATGGGAAACTAATTCATCCCGGAACCGATTATCCCTCGAGCGAGTCACATCAACCGACCCGTGAAACGTCACCAAAAATTTGATCGAAGACGAAAATTAGCAGTGCCACGCCGTCAATGACACTGAACTCACCCATCGATCATCTGTGGGGACCTCACGTCAGTGGAAGTGCTGCGGAACTAGTATTGATGACTCACTGATGAGGAGAACAGCCCCTACCAGCGGTGATCCGAACGGTGATCATCACGTTGCGAGCGTGTCACGGTGTTGAGTGGATCAACATCGGTGCCTGAGGGTTGAACCTGTGGATGGTTGCGCACCTCCGGGTTGAGCCCGAGGGCCAGATAGATGCTGGGTCCAGGAGGCATCGTGAGGTAGCCCGAATTAAGAATCTGATGCGATTGAATTGGCAAGGCTCATCACGTACCATCAAAAATTGTGAGGACCCGAATGGAGGTATACCCACTTCGTGTATGCACGCTCCGTCTATGCCTGCAGTCGTCCCAAGGGTAATTGGGGTCGCGTAATTTGAGCTCCTGAATTCCTGACAAGTTAGATGCAACAGAGCATAATCTGAAGTAGGTTGCGGGTCACAGTCGGTTTGTAATGATAACGAACGCAGGAAGCGGTCCAGCGCTGAGATGAGGATTGCTTGAAGTTCCCACAAATCGCATATTCTACGCGCACGACTCATAAAACCCAGTCAATCGAATGGAAAAGCAAGGCGCGGGCACGTCCAACTCCTTGCTGGCCTTCCAATTTACTTTTCTGCAGGCCCATCGAGATTTATGTTCGCCCGCAGCATACTACTATCACATTCAAGAAGCAAAAAAATGCTATGCACGGTTCTTCACTTCTTCATGAACGGTGGCTCGCTCTCGTTAACTCGGAGTGGTGTCGACTTTTGGACCACCATTCCGAGCAGCTCTTCAAGTGGGTTTATATCGCGTGCAAGTTTATGCCATGGCTCTGGGGGGTTAGCTCCCTGCGAGCAACGCGAAACGTTACTGCAACCCCGTCACCGTGGAGCCATTATCACTCGCTTCCCTAGTACCTGCGCTTTTTCGCCGGCACACTGGAATGGAGCTCATCATCGAGTGCATGCCAGTGGGATCGTTTCCGGACGGCATGATTGAACACAAGCCAATTAGCCCACTCCACACGTCCTTCCGCGACTTTTTACTGGACGAACAGCGCGGCTGACCTTCTAGCCCCCATCCTACCACTCCATCATCTCGTCCTCGGACGTTCCTTGCTTCCGGATGAAATTTCGCGCCGCGCGGGTCCCGGAGGATAGCCACCACGCACTCGCCGATCGTGCTCTAATACGTGCACACTGGCAAGACTGTGGAGCAGCAATTGTCGATGACAAAAAGGTAAGTTTCTGTTTACTACTCTCTTTTCTCGTGCTCACGCGAATCTGCGCCAAGCACATCAAGGTCCAACGTTTCCTGCGAGATGGTGTGTCTACTACGAGTCTGGCATTGTCACCCAAACCCGTCATGGATTACCTCACAAAGCATCGCTTTCCCTCTCCTCTCGACGCACACACACCACCGACCATCAGATGGTCAGGCAACTCGGTGAGGTCCAACCCAACTCCTCG
>JBBPSD010001212.1:0-10982 GCA_038093415.1 Xerocomellus chrysenteron | reverse complement strand
TGTGTTGAGTTTGTTCTGACTTGATCGGTAGTGGAATGTGAGCGAAAGATGACGGTCGTCGTTGAGCCTCATCTGACGCGTTTACAATCCCAAGATCTATGACTACCTAAATGTCCAGTATACCCATAACGCAACATTCTATAACACATTCCCCGAGACTCTGTTGCAGCAAGCCCGTCACTTCGCTAACATTCACGAGGAAAATGTCTTTACGGACGGTGCCCAGAATGCGGTTGGCCAGAGTGAGTGATTCTGTGGCATTATACCATAGTTTACTGATAGTTCATAGTCGCTATCCGGACTCTCTGGCCCGAGATTTTCTGGTCGTTGGGAAACATGACCCTTCCTAACAATAAGGTCAAGCTAGCGTTGACAGAGGTCGACTACAAGCCGTTCATCAGTATGTTCAATGTCACTAATGCTACAGTGACTAACCCCGGGATATCTGGAATTGGTGAGAAAGCGATCATTGATTCTTCTGCCTTTTGCTCATACGATCCTACACAGCTGACTACGCGTCTGTTGTTGCTCTGGAGCTGTCGTTGTCTACTGCAGGGGATTATGAGGTTGCTCTGAAATTCAAGAATGGGACGAATGATGAGGAGTTCCAGTCTTTGCAAATGTTCGGGCAAGACAGTCTCACTCTCCCTCAGATGATCGAGGCTCTCGACGTGAGTTTCTCTTCATCTCAGCGTGTTCTACACTGACTCTCCTTTTCTTAGTGGACCACCATCAACTCCACTATCAACTGGTGCTTCTCTTGCAACCAGACTGTCCTCCGTGGATGCTCTGTTTTCAACTACAGCAACGATCCATTCCTCAACCCTTGAGTTCCACTGGATATTAAAGAGACAATCATGATGCATTTCCAGTCTTTGACTTGTGGCGCTCGTAGTTATTTCCACAACGAGTCCTAATTTCTGCGATCCGAGGTGATCATAAATATCACAGCATGAGAGTATCAATAAGTTCATATGTAGGTGCGGTGTCCGGGAGTCGAAAGCCAAATCTGAGAATCCGATCAACCAGCTTGGCCAGATCCGAGACGATCTTTTTATACCACACTGGTGCACGAACTTGTTGAAGCTCCGATGGAGCACGCAGCCCGAAGTCGTCCCAGAGGAATTCCCGGGCTCCCGGAAAGTCCAATTCTCAGACTTTTTCGATCAATCGATGCGATGGAAGCGCGGGCTGAACAAGTCGCGTCGTGCAAATAGATATCAATAACGCGTGTTTTCTGCTCGTCATGTCTCTCGATGACATCTGGGATGAGCCCGTCGCGTCCCCACCAAAGCCCCCGCCAGCTGGCGCCAATTCCAGTCCTCAAAAACGTCCCCGCCAACCTCTCTTTCTCGCCGACAGCGACAGCGACTACGAACGGCCCCCAAAGCGTCCCACACCAGCGCCGCCCCCAGCCAGGTCAGATGTCGACGCCTTGTTCGAGGACCTCGACAAGGACGGGGAGGACGACGATCTGACATATAAGCCGCTTGCACCGGCGTTGGACCTTGGGAGACTTGCCAAGGAAGCGGAGGCGCGACATGCGCGTGCAGGACAAACGGCTCCTTCACAGACCTTGGCAGGCGGATCGAAAACAGGCGCCGCTGGCAAAGATGCATTCGGAAAAGACGAAGGGAAGGGCAAGTCTGGTGATGGGGAGAAAAAGGGCCGGAAGGTTCTGCCAAAGCTGGACGAGGAGAGGTTGGTAGGACCTGATGGTTTTCCGCTCCTCATCAGGGAGATCAAGGGATTTAAGCCAAAGGGGAAAGGAAACGAGGTGCACTCCCACTGTTTTTGAACGTTGTACGCTCACGCTGACCCACGTCTCCCTTAGCACGCGGATCTCAATCGGCTGTTGCAGGTATACCAGTTCTGGACGCACAAGATGTATCCAAAGACTTCATTCAAAGACACGGTTAACCGTGTTGAGAAATTGTGTCATTCCAAGCGCATGCAGGTAAAGACGTCCGAGTACCTTGACTGTGTTCTCTGACTTACATGCACGCAAGGTTCGTCTGAGCGTCTGGCGTGACGAATTCAAGGGTGTCACAAACAACAAGATGACCGAAGACCCCGACGTCATCGATCTTACCGAACCCACCCTCGTCGGGACTGAAGACGACGGACGGACTCCTTCGCTCCCTCCTGCCTCCTCGGAGGCAGATGATGACGAGTTTGATATCGATGCTGTGATCAGGGCCGAGGAAGAACGACTTGCCACGCTCCGCGCGACGACGGCTGATTCTGGGTCACCGCACACGTCACGCTCGCCAACACTCCCAGAGAACGCTTTGCCTAAAAGTGGTCCCGAGGCAAACGCGATGGACGTCGATGAAGAAAGTCTTTGGGATACCTTGGATGACCCACCCCAGAGCGGGCCACCATCTGCACCCGCAGGCGACGAGGATATGTGGAATATTATCGACGAGATCGAACAAGGGGGACAGAGCAAACCGGCCCAAACTCATATACCATTATCCGGGGTCAATCTTTTACCTTCATTGGACAGTACGGATAGTGGGAACGCTTCTCGCGCAACCAACGACGATGACTGGGACGAGATGTATTCATAGACCATGATGTATATCGTACTCGTATTAAAAAATCCAGTGAGGCCTATTTCGTTCCAGCTTGCTTTCTGTCCAATAAACATGTCAGTTTAAGTTCATGGCGTCGAAGAGAAAGCGTGTTCAGAGATAAAAGGCAATACAAGTGTTGTCTCCACGAGGGTACAGAACAGGTCTGAGAAGAGTTCATCCTAGGAAGACCGACAGAGTCTTCCTCAGAGAAGACAGTTTTGACTCACCGGACCTACGTTGCAACGAACGCGAAGAACAAGAAGAAAAAAAATCGAGGGCTGGTACTTATTGTATCACGTGATCGCGGCTTGATCAGTTGGAAGAGATAAAGAACTGCACTTTGAAGATGGCGTCGTCGGCAGGCTCGAGAGACGAAACAGTCCTACAAGCAGGTCTTCGATACTGGGAAACTCAACCCGCAAGTCTAGATGGCGTGCTCGGTGCGTCTCTCTTTCCTCACCACATCCTCCGACTCACCGCTCGTCTAGGAGGGTTCGGCACCGGGGTGCGCACTTCCACTCCAGCAGCGTATGTACTGATGTATAATGACCGATATTCTAGTCCCTACCCCGTATCGATGCGCTCGGATCGCGTCAAATCCTCCTCGATCTCATCCCAGAGCTCCGTGTCGTCCCCACCTCGATCCGTCCGCAGCAATCAGCAGACCCCGAGTCTCCAAAGCGATTTCGTGCCCTGGACGTCGGCGCAGGGATAGGACGCGTCACGGCGGACGTTCTCCTTCACCTCGTCTCCGACGTCGTGCTCCTCGAACCGGTGCCGTCATTTATAGAGGAGGCGCATCGACGCTGTCAGGGGACGTCTACCAGCGACGAAAGCAACGTTGATGGATGGACGGGTATCAGCGATCGAACCAAGAGCGTGTCTTTCTTCAAGGGGCCCCTTCAGAATTTCGATCCGGCACGACCGAAGCGAGATACGGAGGAATTGCAACGGCTTGGGTATGTTCCCAGCGACGACGATACCGACTCGGGATTCGATATCGTTTGGTGTCAGTGGTGTCTCGGTCATTTGAACGATGAAGATCTGGTCACCTTCTTGAAGCGGAGTGCGGCGGCGCTTAGAGGTCCAACGAGTGTGATCGTAGCGAAAGAGAACATATGTGCGGAAAATAGGGCCCCAAGAACTGTATTTGATGCGCATGATTCGAGTTGGACAAGGTACGCCAAAGAGGTGACCTTGGCCCGGCTTCGCTACTTACAATGTCATAGATCTGATCTAGCATTCAAGCAAATTTTCGAGGATGCAGGGTTAGACCTCGTCCGACAAAAGATCCAACGTGGATTGCCTGCAGGGTTGTATCCGGTTAAAATGTATGTTACGGACAATAGTCCGTCGGTGTTTCACTGACAGGATGTCGTATAGGTATGCACTACGTCCAAGTCTGTGATCTGATCCCTTCTCGACCCTCTTCGAGACATTGAGTTGGGCGTATTCCTTCGGGGAAAGGGCGAGGAGGGTGTTCTGCCTCGGCTCCCCGAAGTCCGTGGGGGGACGCGCAAGAGCTAGGTTTGATTGTCCACTGCATCACTGTGAGAACGTGACACTCCCTGTCATACCCACGACCCCATCGTCATCTGCACACCACATGTCTGCTTTGTTCTCGCTCGTCAACGCTCCGTAGATTGTAGAGTTGCGATTGACGATGACCGGGTTGCGAGCACGATACTCGAATGCATGTAGCTGCAAGCCAGGTTTATAAAATTGCAGAACCTCGAGTAGCATGAGTGCCGTCAGAGGTCCGTGGACGAGGCGTTCTGCAAAAGAGGTAGTTTCCATGGATCTCGACAAGCCTCAATTAACGCACCTGGGTAACCCTCGCTATGCTGGGCATAATCCTTGTCCAGATGGATGTGATGTCCATTGAAAGTAAGGGCCGAGAAACGGAAGAGCGTCGTCAACGACGGCTTATAAGTGAACGAGAAGTCTGGCGTCGGCAGTCCTGTCACTGTTCGGGACAGCACTCGGTCAGTTCCACCTGCCATCACGAGCAGTGACTATACCTTGTCGAGCATCCCGTCTGTTTCCCCGGGATGCAAGATATACATGCGATCTCTCCTCGACGACGGACGGCTCTTCGCGTCCGTGTGCTGTGACGTTGATCCTCTGCTTCACAAACAGCATCGACTGCGTGTTTGCGGCGTCGAACCCCTTCTTCTCAACGCTGGCTATCGTCGACACGGCGTGGGCGCTGTCACCGACCCTCAACGCGCCGCCCGGCTTCGTGTTCCATCGCATGGTGCCCGATGCCCACATGCGCCGCGTAAATGGTTCCGGAGGACAGAAATCAGCGTCGGTGCCATCGGGACGGAGTGCGCTCTCGGGATGACGTGGGTGGAAGAAGGCGAGGTGGTGGCCGTACCCGAGGGGCGTGCCGACTGCGGGAGGCTGGTATGGACGCGCGCGGGATCCGTCGCGTGTTGGGAGGGTGATGTAGAGGTCGGCGAGGTGTGTCGGGGTGAGGGTGTCGGCGAGCGCGAGGGACTTGGGCTGTGCGATCCATGCGTCGAGTGTGGTCGAGAAACGACGTCCTAGTAAGGTCATGATCGCGGGAGACTACTTAGGCTAATACTGTCTACTCATTTTCGACAACCGTGTCTCTCTTCGTGTTCGCACTCCACAGGCCTCTGCGCCTAGCTCTGTCTCTCCGGAGAACTCGTCCCCTCGGATCACACCTACCGCGACGTCCGATGGCGATGGCGATGGCGGACACGTCGAAAGCAGAGGTACCCAAAGAACCCGAAGGACCGCCCATCCTCGTTCCCGAAGGCTTCTCGCTCTACACCGAAAACAACGCACACATCCTCATCTCTTCCACGGACGAAGCGTTTCTCAATCCCGTCCAAGAGTTCAACCGTGACATGAGCGTCGCGTGTATCCGCGTATGGAGTGAGGAGCTGGACAGGGAAAAGGCGGACAAGTTTAGAAAGGCGGAGGAGAGACGGGCAAAGAGACTCGAACTGGCTGTTTGGGAGAAACCGAAAGGTGAGGGTGGGGCGTGCGTTTGTCGGTGTGCTTTTGATTCATGGGGTGATGGTACAGCTGAAGGCGAGGGGCACTCCACGGATGCTGCTGGGGAAGCGTCGACCATGGACCTCGATGCGGTCGAGAATACCTCGAAGCCGCGCGTGGTACGTTGGCAGAACCTGTCCGACGCATCTCACTGAACCATTTTCCAAAGTATCACCCGCATAAATTCGTCCTTCTAGAGGCGCTCTCGGCAACTGGACTACGATCTATCCGATATGCTAAAGAAATCCCTCTTGTGAGGTTTGTCATGGAAGCCAATCGGCGTCCCGTTCTCTGACTGTCTCTAGGTTCGTTATTGCCAACGATTTATCACCATCCGCGGCTGCTGCGATGAAGAGGAATGTGGAGATCAACGGACTCGGTCCAATTGAGGAAGAGATCACTACGTCTGACGGTCAGCGGACAGTCAAGTCGAACCCGGGTAAAGTCAGAGTTCACGAAGACGACGCGTGGTATGTACTTTCGATCCCCACCTTGGCCTGCCTTACGAGATCTCAGTGCGCTGATGTATAATCACCGCACGGAGAAAACTCGCGTCGATGTTGTCGACCTCGATCCGTATGGCACCGCCGCACCATTCATTGATGCTGCCGTGCAAGCCGTAAATAGTGGAGGCAAGTCAGCAACTCGGGGAGCAACGCTTTGATGCCAATGTTCACCATATAGGTCTGCTCTGTGTGACGTGCACCGACATGTCGGTCCTGGCAACGACGAATTACTCTGAAAAATGGTGAGCGCGTCGTCCATGGTTCGGTGTTCCGTATTCCCATCCCTCACAGCTTCTCGAATTATGGTGGTATGCCTGTAAAAGCGGAGTACTCTCACGAGGCTGTAAGTGTGATATCGCTCCGCGGATTCGTTGGTGCTTATCAAGGTATAGGCACTTCGGCTGGTCTTGAACACGATCTCGACATCTGCAATCAGATACGGGCGCTACATTGAACCTCTTCTATCCTTGTCCATCGACTTTTACGTCCGTATCTTTGTGCGAATCCATGTAGCTCCCGTAGAGGTGAAAAAAGTAGCCAGGTAATACTCTTGCATTCCTTACGCCACCTGCCTGCCGAGCTGACGTCGTCAACGAAAGCAAAACGTCCATCTACTACGTCTGCTCTGGATGTACGTCCTTTCACGAGCAAAAGCTGGGGCGAGTCGTAGAAAGAACGAACGAACAGTCCGGCGCGGTCAATCGTCAATACAAAACGGCCGCTGGGCCCCCCGTCAATTCGGCGTGCCCCGAGTGTGGTTACAGTATGCACGTGGGTGTGGTGTCCTCTTTGCGGTCTGGGCGTGCGTATTGATGAGTGAGTTTGGCGTGCAGCTTACGGGACCGATGTGGTCGGGTCCGCTCCATAATCCCGAGTTCGTCGCCAAGGTCGTCGACCATGTCGATCGAGACGCGAAGAATTATGGTACGTCGGCGCGTATGAAGGGGATGTTGGCCGTTGCCCAAGAGGTTCGTGTGGTGCTGAATACATAGACGACTACCGACTTGTCCTGACGGGATTGTCGTGCCCCTCGCAGGAACTCGACGTCCCGTTTTATTTCACCCCCGCAAAAGTTGCGGGCACGTTCCACTGCTCGACGCCTGCGCTGGTTGACGTTGCGTGCGTGCGCCATTCTCCACGCTACCACGCCTGACCATGTCCTTGTTTTCGTTCTCCTTCCCCTTCCCCACCTCTAGCTCAGCGCTGCTCAACGCAGGTTACAAAGTGTCGCGTTCGCACGCGTCGCCAGGATCGCTAAAGACGACCGCCTCGCGTGAAACAATCCATGACGTCTTTCGTGCGTGGGCACAGCGCCATCCCGTGCGCCTGGACCGTATCTCGGCGACGGCGCCCGCGGCGAGGCTGTTGAGCAAGGAGATCAAGTAGGTTCTTTCCTCATCGCGTCATCCCCTTTCGGATCTCCATGCCTTGATGTCCCCGTCCCACATCGTCTCCCGTACTGTTGTGCACACCGCTAATACACACTCGACACAGAACGCGGGTCGACTTTAAGAAACACCCCGAGTCGGTGACGCGCACGACCGACGTGCGGATCGTCCGGTATCAGCCGAACCCAGCGCCGAATTGGGGACCGGGATCGAGGGCGGGTGGGAAGCGGAAGCGGGCGCGATCCGACGAAGGTCAGTGACTTCATGGATGACTATCTAGTACGATGGCTATGATGGTACCGTTTACGATCGACGTTTGGGTTATGTACTCTTTTGTGGGTCGTGTAATTCGTGATCGCCGTTCCTCCTCTTCGCTGACTCGTGGGCAACTTATTTGTTCGGACTGAGTTCGTTGACAATTAACTGTAATTATGCGCAGCGGGGGCTTCACGTTCGACATTTCTCTGTACCTAAACCGACAAGATTCAATCTCACAAAATAGATGGTCGCCGCTCGCCTTGGCATAAGTTCAAGTTCGACCTCAGGTGGGAATGAGCTGATGGTTCGATCGGAATTAAATTCATGAGGGCAGACACATTGTTGGAATCGACAATCCCAATCATCCCATAGTTGGAAATCCGAACTCGGTCTCAACGGAAGCTTCTACCACTCACAGCGCGCGCCGGGAGACGAAGATGACAACGAAGACGATGGTCTCGATATGGACGTCAATGCTACATAGCCTAGTAGACGCACGGACGGCGGCGATGATGTATCCGCACGATCGAGTTCGATTTGCACACTGCCAATGCAGTCTCTGTTCCGGGCACAACTTATATACCCCTCGCTTGTGTCACCAAGTACATGAAAGGCATGCTCCATCTTTCCACACATCCAACCCCCTGAAGACATGTCTAGTCACGGTGCTTGGTTCGTATACCCGCTCATTCAATTCTGTATTACTTGAGTCCTATTCAAAATATTGCCATGTACTAACCCTTCGAACTCCCCTGCAACTACCATAATTCTAATGTCTCTCCCAATGGCCACGACAACGATGGGGGAACGAGCAGCAACGAGGTTCGTGAGCGAGTTTATGGTTGAGCAGACGAGGACGAGGGCGGGCCTGAGGATGGCACTGGACGCTGCTCCAAACCAGCCCAGTGGCTCCACTCGGCCTGGCGGAAGCAAAGTTGAGAAATGAGATCCGGAGGCTTCGGTGTGAATAGTCGCATAACGAGGAACTTGGTACGTTGCCACAAATTGTCCCCATTGCTCTCCAGAACGGGCCTATACCCATGCCTCAGGGTTTGGTAGATTTCACGTGCCAGCCAAAAACATGGGCACGTCAAGACGTTGTAGTTTGGGAAAGACAGGGATAGGGACGTGATGATTAGGAACACGTCGAGAAGACCTGGGATCTCGATTTGCCAAGAGAGGGTTGCGAGGAGCTCCCCGGCAATGGATGACTCGGGGCCGGGGGTGCCTGTACCAGCCTGAGATTCTCCGATGCTCTCCCTGGCAGCTGCCTGTTGGAGGAGAAAGGCTTCATCCTCCTGTCGGAGGACACACACCTCGTCTGTGGCAATCCCCCAGAGGCCGAAGAAAGGGGCCATGCCGCCTACACGACCGACCTCGATAAGCGTGTGAGGGGCATTGGGTTTAGGAGTATGCGTCCCAGGCACCAGAGGAACGACATCTAGAATTATGAACTCATGCTGATAGTCCTGGTAGAGTCGTTTTCGGTGTTGGATAGACAGTACGCCGTACTGTGAGGATTTTGAGTGGGCGCCGTGCAGGGCATTGCAAAAACGGGCGAGGTCCCACTTCAATCCACATCGGAGGTCGAAGAGGTGATCCATCCTCAGGCTGGGGATGCTGGGTGGAGGCACCTTGGAGATATCGGTGTACGGTGGTGGAGAAGGCGGCGGGGATGGATAATTCATGGCGCTTGGTCTGGACTTTTTAAAGCGTCGTGTTGGTCAACTTTTAAATGGATCCTCGAGTGCGTTTAGGGGCCGCCGATCATAAATTACATCACATGATTAAGTAGCCACGTGTTGTCCCATAAACAGCTTTGTGGTCCCGCCGTCTATCCTGGTCGTCAGCTTTCGTTCGAGGTCTCAAGAATGCACACAATCTGATACACGGCAACATGCAGTTAGAAAATGTTAAAAATTTGTTAAATTCCATTAACCCAACTACAATTTAAACAAAAAGGTCGATATAATGCGAACAAAGTCGGACGGACGCGTAAAGCAGGGCACGAACGTCACATGTTTACCAAGACACCTCAGGTCGTGACCTCGATCGTCGGCACGACCGCCTTGGCACGACCGCCTTTCTCGCCCGACACACCAAGCTTCTTGACAGCCAACCACGCATGCTGGATGAGCACTCCAGCGCTCGGACGAGCCGTATGATCAATCTCGAACGTCTTGGTCAAAAAACGGCGAGCGCGAGGGACTTGGGCTATGCGATCCATGCGTCGAGCGCGGTCGAGAAACGACGTCCTAGTAAGGTCATGATCGCGGGAGACTACTTAGGCTAATACTCTCTACTCATTTTCGACAACCGTGTCTCTCTTCGTGTTCGCACTCCACAGGCCTCTGCGCCTAGCTCTGTCTCTCCGAAGAACTCGTCCCCTCGGATCACACCTACCGCGACGTCCGATGGCGATGGCGATGGCGATGGCGGACACGTCGAAAGCGGAGGCACCCAAAGAACCCGAAGGACCGCCCATCCTCGTTGCCGAAGGTTTCTCGCTCTACACCGAAAACAACGCACACATCCTCATCTCTTCCAAGGACGAAGCGTTCCTCAATCCCGTCCAAGAGTTCAACCGTGACATGAGCGTCGCGTGTATCCGCGTATGGAGTGAGGAGTTGGACAGAGGAAAGGTGGACAAGTTTAGAAAGGCGGAGGAGAGACGGGCAAAGAGACTCGAACTGGCTACTTGGAAGAAACCGAAATGTGAGGGTGGGGCGTGCGTTTGTCGGTGTGCTTTTGATTCATGGGGTGGTGGTATGTTGGCAGAACCTGTTCGACACATCTTACTGAGCTATTTTCCAAAGTATCACCCGCATAAATTCGTCCTCTTAGAGGCGCTCTCGGCAACTGGACTACGATCTATCCGATATGCTAAAGAAATCCCTCTTGTGAGGTTTGTCATGGAAGCCAATCGGCGCCCCGTTCTCTGACTGTCTCTAGGTTCGTTATTGCCAACGATTTGTCACCATCCGCGGCTGCTGCGATGAAGAGGAATGTGGAGATCAACGGACTCGGTCCAATTGAGGAAGAGATCACGACGTCTGACGGTCAGCGGACAGTCAAGTCGAACCCGGGTAAAGTCAGAGTTCACGAAGACGACGCGTGGTATGTCCAACTTTCGATCCGCACCTTGGCCTGCCTTACGAGATGTCAATGCATTGATGCATAATCACCGCACTCAGAAAACTCGCGTCGATGTTGTCGACCTC